>JAHUYU010003401.1:0-13831 GCA_030439765.1 Tripidium arundinaceum | reverse complement strand
TTGCGAGCTTGCTCCTTTTGGAGACAGATGTCCCTTTTTCACTTCATCTTTACCGCTTTCCTGTTTTCATTTATCAAACATAGCTTCCAGCATTGCTGCCTGAAATCGCTGCTGGTTATGGGCAACCTGTTCTTAGTGGCTGAGCAGGCTTTGCTACAATACACACACTAAAACCCACTAGCTTCCCCGTACTGCTCTTGCAACCTTTTCCTGCAGTGGACTTGCAAATTGGTCAAAAGCTGCTGCAAGTTTCCAAACACGTTGAGTAAATGAAGCGACTTAAAAAAAAAGAAAAATATTTGGTTGGCTACATGGATGAATGCGATCACCCTATACCCACGGATGCGTAAAGATGATTGGTTGTCGTTACTTCACCAATCCAGAATGACGGGCGAAGCTCATCTTGATTCTTGAGCGTATCCACCGAACTTGGCTCAGTGTGTACTTTTGGCATCCATATTGTTAGGCCACCACCCACCAAACAGGTTTGCTTCTTAGATTATATGAATCCACTTAGCTAGAATAGTGACCTAGCCAACCGAGCGGACTCCTAGAGATGGAAACCAACATATGTCATTGAAATCAAGAGAAGACAACCGATCGGTGGAGTCAAGTAGAGGAGCATAGAGAAGAGAATGGAGCACGAGGGGAAACAGAATAAACTCAAAATGGTTGCTGCTCAAAGAAGCGAGGCGATCATGAATGGTGACCGGCGGGTTGCTAACAAAACTAACTTCCCATGCAAATTACTGTAGCTTCTTTTGGCTCATATTGTAGCTGTCAAGTTTTTTTTTATATAGTAGCTAAAGTTGGAGAAATATAACTTAGGATGAATTAAAACAACCTATTACCAGCTTTTTCTTGAAATATAAAGGTTCGAGTTCATCCTAAGTCATAGACCATACAAAGGGCTCGTTAGTTTGATGCGGCTCCTGCATCGACTTCTCCATGGGCTCCGGCACAAGAGATGGCAGAACTGCACCAAACATACCACCTGCAAGAAGCCCTTTTGACGTCAGATGGGAGGAGGTGAAACCCTTTTCGCGAGAGGAGCTGGAGCCCGGAAAAAGTAGTTTCATAGCTTTGTCTCTTGGGCTACGGCTCAGCACGGGAGGGCAAAGGAACACGAAGGAAGGAAAACGGAAATTTAGAAAGGGAACGGAAAGCATGGCCTTTTCCCCAGGGACACCACCCGTCAGTGCTGGTTGGTGGTGATCAGGTCACGCACGGCACGACATCCCCCCCAGCCTCCCCAGTGCCGGCCGTTTCCGCCCGCCCGCCCGCCCGCTACCAGAACCCCCACGGCGGCACCCGGCGCGGCGCCACCCGCCCAGGCGCCCTTTGTTTCTCTCTCTTACCTAAGCCAGGGCCCAGGCCCAGCCCGCCAGCCGCCTCCCCTGCTCTCTCTCTCTCTCTCTCTAAATAGCAGCGCCCGCCCGCCCGCGCGGGACACCACCCGCCCTCCCGCGCCTTTTCCCGCTAGCCAACGCACGGCACCGCACCACCAGGCAAGGCGCGCCCGCCCGCTCTGCCTCTGCCTCTCCCTTCCAACAGCCTGCAGCGCTAGCGAGCCCTCGTCTTCCCCTCCCCATTATTCCCGGGATTCCCCTGTTGCTGCGTGCGACCCCGCCCCGCCCCACCTACCTACCGCCTCCGCCTCCGCTCCTCTCCTCTCCTCTCCATGGGGAAGTACATGCGCAAGGGCAAGGTGTCCGGGGAGGTCGCCGTCATGGAGGTCCCCGGCGGCGCGCTGCTCGGCGTCCGCACCCGCTCCCGCACGCTCGCGCTGCAGCGCGCGCAGAGGCCGCTCGACAAGGGCGACGCGGAGGACGCCGCCGGGGAGTACCTCGAGCTCAGGAGCCGGAGGCTCGAGAAGCCGCACAAGGAGCAGCATCCGCCGCCGCTCGCGCCCGCGCCCGCAACCAAGAGGGGCGCCGGGAGGAAGGCCGCCGCCGCCGCTGCTGCGGCGCCGCACGCGCTGGCGGAGGACGACGTCGAGGTCTCCTTCGGCGAGAACGTGCTCGACTTCGACTCCATGGAAAGGTGAGATTTTTCGGCCTCCTCTGCTCCGTCCCTCGTTCAATTTGTCCCCTTCGTCCGCCGTGAGAGGATTGGTTAGGGTTCATGCTGTCCCTTCAGGGACTCAGGGTTCACTCGGTCTCCTCGATTCCACTCCTTTAGCGCCGCCGCGGGTATATAACGCTTCGAATTCGCAGTTGACTGGTGCCGACATTTGGCGCTGAATCCAATACTTTCCCCAGTATCCTAGCCAGTGTGTGAAATGCTTTGTTTGCGTTTTTGGGACAACGTTTCGGCCGACAAGCCCACTCTTCGGCTGAAATTGAACAACGCGGTAACTCGCTCCAAGACTTCTCCTCACTTGTTCCAAGGATTGGAACGACGCTAATACCGTGCCGTTGCTCGTATCTTGCGGTCAAACCCTCCTCATGCGTCCAAAAATCACTTGTACTTTTTCCCCCAAAAAATAAATGAGTACTGTATTTAGTTAAGTTCTTGTCGAGTAGCTAGCTTAAATATTCCGAAGTCTTGTTCATTGCACCTATGCCATTTGTTTCACCTACTAACCTGTTCTAGTGATTGACAAGTAATCCTTTAACCTAAGAGAATCCCCAGTCTAGACACCTAGACCACCTAACAAATGAACCGGTAATCCTCAGTCAAGTCCTTGTATTATCGCACCCAATCCAATCGGAATCTCCTCTAGTGGCCGTTGCCTAGTCGTTACCCACAGCCGCAGCCCTGAGGGGGAAAGTAGCCTTCTTTCTCCTTGTTCTCCGTCTCCCCCTTCCCTACACGAGTAGAGGTGCAGTGCTTCGTTCCCTTGCATTTGCCTTTGTGCTATATCTAGTTGCCTCTCGGTTAGTGGTGGGGCTCGGGCGCTCGGCAGTGACCCTCCCAATCTTTGCCAATCAAAGGCCCTTTTGCAAGAAATTTCAGTCGCCCACAGCCCCAAAGGCACCACATCTGTCGCACTCAAGATCCTGTTTCGTGCGTGGCTGCTCACTTGCCACTGCATTGTGTCTGAAGGCAACTAAAACCGCATGGCATTGGCAACCAACTCATCATTAGCCGTGTACCAGAGCAGTCAGCACCATTGAATGCCTCCTGCTTGTTTAGCCGCCTGTGATCACTGGACCCTGGATGGACCACCTTTCTTGTGCATCAGCCACTATAGGGCCACGTATAGATTGAAAGTTTTTTCGACTCTAGCTACTGTAGCACTTTCGTTTATATTTGACAATTAGTGTCAAATTATAAACTAATTAGGATTAAAAGATTCGTCTCGTGATTTACTACCAAACTGTGTAATTAGTTATTTTTTTACTAATATTTAATGCTCCATGCATGCGTTCAAAAATTGATATGACGGAGAAAGGGTGAAAAAACTTATTTAGGTGGCACCTAAACAAGGCCTAGTTCTTCGAAAAAATGTGTCTAGCGCAACCCCTTCAAGGGAGGATGAAAGACAGGACTTTCTGGTATTTGCTGTGCAAAGTGGTGCCCTGGTTTGGTACCAGAGTAGTTTGAAAAATGTCTCAGGGTCATGAGATGTGCGACGCTATTTTAGTAGCATGTATTCTTGTGCGCATGGGTCCATCTTTGGCATATGCTCATGGAAAATCCTATTTAGCTCAGTTGTCTCTGTTTAGGCCCACTTGTTGTTTGCCTGCATTAAGTGTGCTTGCCTCAGCATAATCAAGTACCAGATTGTGGGGGCATATGCCCGGAAGAGACAAGTGCATACAAATATTGTATTAGAAGGTATCAATTATCGGCCATGTGTTGTCATGTCATTTACCAATCTAGCTTGCAGCTTGCAAGTGCCACGTTTTGGGTTTCGAAGCCCTTCATTTGGAGATAAGGGAAGGAGACACAGTGCAGGAGCAAATTTAGTTTGCCCGTAGTACTTCTACACACAGTAGTGTTGTAGTACAAAATCGAACAGTAGTTTGCAGGACTATGGTTTATGATGAATAGTGTGTCTGTGATACTTTGGCCTTCCTTGATGTCTGCTTCTGGGCTGACCCATTGGATTTAAATTTGAAGGTTGGGAGTGAAAAAAAATTCTACAATGTAATGACACCTGTGCATTTGAGGCATTATTTTTTCTAGTTCTTTTTCCTCATATATGCTTCTTTTGGTTGCAGGAGTACCAGAGAGACAACACCATGCAGTTTGATTAGGAACCCAGAGATGATAACCACTCCAGGATCCACAACCAAAAGTAAAACCAGCAACTCGATGACTTCCCGTCGCAGAATGGAAACCTCAGTCTGCCGTTTCATACCAAGTTCACTTGAGATGGAAGAGTTCTTCTCAGCAGCTGAAAAACAGGAGCAGCATAGCTTCAGGGAGAAGTAAGTCTCAGCTTCCTTGTCTCTATACCACTTATTATTTTTTGAAACAACTTTATACCACTTATTAAACATTCTGTTAATTCTTCCATGGGCTGACATTGAACTGCAACTGTTCTGATCAGGTATAACTTCTGTCCTGTGAATGACTGTCCTCTTCCGGGTCGGTATGAATGGGCGAGGCTAGACTGCTAGATTCCCAGGACAGGAGCACCATTGATCTGATGTGTCTACCACAATGACTAGCCCCGCGCGGAGGCGCAATCAACTGGATCGCATTAGCTTTCATGGTCTGTTGTAAAAATTAGAGTAGTTAGCTTGTAGCTGAATGATCTTGTGTAACGAACAGGCGAGGTTCTGCGTTACACCCTGATCCCCAACCTCACTGTAACCGTTAACTGCTCAAGCTGTAACCGAACCATCTCATGTAGTGTAGGTCTAGCGTATTCATCTGTTCCTAGTTGTCGAATTAATTGAATGAAATTAGAGTTAGATTTGCATGGCAATCGTCTGGTGTTTTCAGCTGTCATCTGTGCATGAGAATCCTATGCCCTGGTCTGAGAATTTGGCGTGGCCTCATCATGCCCTTGAAAGGCCATGGCATGATGGAATCTGTGGGGCTTCACGGGACCTGCATTTTGCTCTATCCGGTGATGCTACTCCTTTTGAACAGCAGACTGGTTTCGGTTCCATTGGGAGCGTCTACTCTTGTGGCGCGAGTCATGCGGTGTGTCGTTTTCTTTGAGAGTGGTCACTGGATGATGACATGATGGTTTCACTTGGAGCGACCGGCGCATCAGCAGTGATGATTCGTTTTTGGAATGTTGCAGACTTGCAGGCAAATGCTGCTCCTTTTCAATTTAAACTGAGGCAACTGGTAAAGGTTTTCTTTCCAGTCAAACTAGTCAGCTATAGTACTCTGAGAATTTTTTTTTGCGAGCTTGCTCCTTTTGGAGACAGATGTCCCTTTTTCACTTCATCTTTACCGCTTTCCTGTTTCATTTATCAAACATAGCTTCCAGCATTGCTGCCTGAAATCGCTGCTGGCTAGGATACTGGGGAAAGTATTGGATTCAGCGCCAAATGTCGGCACCAGTCAACTGCGAATTCGAAGCGTTATATACCCCGCGGCGGCGCTAAAGGAGTGGAATCGAGGAGACCGAGTGAACCCTGAGTCCCTGAAGGGACAGCATGAACCCTAACCAATCCTCTCACGGCGGACGAAGGGGACAAATTGAACGAGGGACGGAGCAGAGGAGGCCGAAAAATCTCACCTTTCCATGGAGTCGAAGTCGAGCACGTTCTCGCCGAAGGAGACCTCGACGTCGTCCTCCGCCAGCGCGTGCGGCGCCGCAGCAGCGGCGGCGGCGGCCTTCCTCCCGGCGCCCCTCTTGGTTGCGGGCGCGGGCGCGAGCGGCGGCGGATGCTGCTCCTTGTGCGGCTTCTCGAGCCTCCGGCTCCTGAGCTCGAGGTACTCCCCGGCGGCGTCCTCCGCGTCGCCCTTGTCGAGCGGCCTCTGCGCGCGCTGCAGCGCGAGCGTGCGGGAGCGGGTGCGGACGCCGAGCAGCGCGCCGCCGGGGACCTCCATGACGGCGACCTCCCCGGACACCTTGCCCTTGCGCATGTACTTCCCCATGGAGAGGAGAGGAGAGGAGCGGAGGCGGAGGCGGTAGGTAGGTGGGGCGGGGCGGGGTCGCACGCAGCAACAGGGGAATCCCGGGAATAATGGGGAGGGAAGACGAGGGCTCGCTAGCGCTGCAGGCTGTTGGAAGGGAGAGGCAGAGGCAGAGCGGGCGGGCGCGCCTTGCCTGGTGGTGCGGTGCCGTGCGTTGGCTAGCGGGAAAAGGCGCGGGAGGGCGGGTGGTGTCCCGCGCGGGCGGGCGGGCGCTGCTATTTAGAGAGAGAGAGAGAGAGCAGGGGAGGCGGCTGGCGGGCTGGGCCTGGGCCCTGGCTTAGGTAAGAGAGAGAAACAAAGGGCGCCTGGGCGGGTGGCGCCGCGCCGGGTGCCGCCGTGGGGGTTCTGGTAGCGGGCGGGGCGGGCGGGCGGAAACGGCCGGCACTGGGGAGGCTGGGGGGGATGTCGTGCCGTGCGTGACCTGATCACCACCAACCAGCACTGACGGGTGGTGTCCCTGGGGAAAAGGCCATGCTTTCCGTTCCCTTTCTAAATTTCCGTTTTCCTTCCTTCGTGTTCCTTTGCCCTCCCGTGCTGAGCCGTAGCCCAAGAGACAAAGCTATGAAACTACTTTTTCCGGGCTCCAGCTCCTCTCGCGAAAAGGGTTTCACCTCCTCCCATCTGACGTCAAAAGGGCTTCTTGCAGGTGGTATGTTTGGTGCAGTTCTGCCATCTCTTGTGCCGGAGCCCATGGAGAAGTCGATGCAGGAGCCGCATCAAACTAACGAGCCCTTTGTATGGTCTATGACTTAGGATGAACTCGAACCTTTATATTTCAAGAAAAAGCTGGTAATAGGTTGTTTTAATTCATCCTAAGTTATATTTCTCCAACTTTAGCTACTATATAAAAAAAAACTTGACAGCTACAATATGAGCCAAAAGAAGCTACAGTAATTTGCATGGGAAGTTAGTTTTGTTAGCAACCCGCCGGTCACCATTCATGATCGCCTCGCTTCTTTGAGCAGCAACCATTTTGAGTTTATTCTGTTTCCCCTCGTGCTCCATTCTCTTCTCTATGCTCCTCTACTTGACTCCACCGATCGGTTGTCTTCTCTTGATTTCAATGACATATGTTGGTTTCCATCTCTAGGAGTCCGCTCGGTTGGCTAGGTCACTATTCTAGCTAAGTGGATTCATATAATCTAAGAAGCAAACCTGTTTGGTGGAGTCAAGTAGAGGAGCATAGAGAAGAGAATGGAGCACGAGGGGAAACAGAATAAACTCAAAATGGTTGCTGCTCAAAGAAGCGAGGCGATCATGAATGGTGACCGGCGGGTTGCTAACAAAACTAACTTCCATGCAAATTACTGTAGCTTCTTTTGGCTCATATTGTAGCTGTCAAGTTTTTTTTATATAGTAGCTAAAGTTGGAGAAATATAACTTAGGATGAATTAAAACAACCTATTACCAGCTTTTTCTTGAAATATAAAGGTTCGAGTTCATCCTAAGTCATAGACCATACAAAGGGCTCGTTAGTTTGATGCGGCTCCTGCATCGACTTCTCCATGGGCTCCGGCACAAGAGATGGCAGAACTGCACCAAACATACCACCTGCAAGAAGCCCTTTTGACGTCAGATGGGAGGAGGTGAAACCCTTTTCGCGAGAGGAGCTGGAGCCCGGAAAAAAGTAGTTTCATAGCTTTGTCTCTTGGCTACGGCTCAGCACGGGAGGGCAAAGGAACACGAAGGAAGGAAAACGGAAATTTAGAAAGGGAACGGAAAGCATGGCCTTTTCCCCAGGGACACCACCCGTCAGTGCTGGT
Source organism: Tripidium arundinaceum (assembly GCA_030439765.1). NCBI lineage: Eukaryota > Viridiplantae > Streptophyta > Magnoliopsida > Poales > Poaceae > Tripidium > Tripidium arundinaceum. The sequence goes on along the minus strand of JAHUYU010003401.1, from coordinate 6,017 downwards.
TGGTGGTGATCAGGTCACGCACGGCACGACATCCCCCCCAGCCTCCCCAGTGCCGGCCGTTTCCGCCCGCCCGCCCGCCCGCTACCAGAACCCCCACGGCGGCACCCGGCGCGGCGCCACCCGCCCAGGCGCCCTTTGTTTCTCTCTCTTACCTAAGCCAGGGCCCAGGCCCAGCCCGCCAGCCGCCTCCCCTGCTCTCTCTCTCTCTCTCTCTAAATAGCAGCGCCCGCCCGCCCGCGCGGGACACCACCCGCCCTCCCGCGCCTTTTCCCGCTAGCCAACGCACGGCACCGCACCACCAGGCAAGGCGCGCCCGCCCGCTCTGCCTCTGCCTCTCCCTTCCAACAGCCTGCAGCGCTAGCGAGCCCTCGTCTTCCCCTCCCCATTATTCCCGGGATTCCCCTGTTGCTGCGTGCGACCCCGCCCCGCCCCACCTACCTACCGCCTCCGCCTCCGCTCCTCTCCTCTCCTCTCCATGGGGAAGTACATGCGCAAGGCAAGGTGTCCGGGGAGGTCGCCGTCATGGAGGTCCCCGGCGGCGCGCTGCTCGGCGTCCGCACCCGCTCCCGCACGCTCGCGCTGCAGCGCGCGCAGAGGCCGCTCGACAAGGGCGACGCGGAGGACGCCGCCGGGGAGTACCTCGAGCTCAGGAGCCGGAGGCTCGAGAAGCCGCACAAGGAGCAGCATCCGCCGCCGCTCGCGCCCGCGCCCGCAACCAAGAGGGGCGCCGGGAGGAAGGCCGCCGCCGCCGCTGCTGCGGCGCCGCACGCGCTGGCGGAGGACGACGTCGAGGTCTCCTTCGGCGAGAACGTGCTCGACTTCGACTCCATGGAAAGGTGAGATTTTTCGGCCTCCTCTGCTCCGTCCCTCGTTCAATTTGTCCCCTTCGTCCGCCGTGAGAGGATTGGTTAGGGTTCATGCTGTCCCTTCAGGGACTCAGGGTTCACTCGGTCTCCTCGATTCCACTCCTTTAGCGCCGCCGCGGGGTATATAACGCTTCGAATTCGCAGTTGACTGGTGCCGACATTTGGCGCTGAATCCAATACTTTCCCCAGTATCCTAGCCAGCAGCGATTTCAGGCAGCAATGCTGGAAGCTATGTTTGATAAATGAAAACAGGAAAGCGGTAAAGATGAAGTGAAAAAGGGACATCTGTCTCCAAAAGGAGCAAGCTCGCAAAAAAAAATTCTCAGAGTACTATAGCTGACTAGTTTGACTGGAAAGAAAACCTTTACCAGTTGCCTCAGTTTAAATTGAAAAGGAGCAGCATTTGCCTGCAAGTCTGCAACATTCCAAAAACGAATCATCACTGCTGATGCGCCGGTCGCTCCAAGTGAAACCATCATGTCATCATCCAGTGACCACTCTCAAAGAAAACGACACACCGCATGACTCGCGCCACAAGAGTAGACGCTCCCAATGGAACCGAAACCAGTCTGCTGTTCAAAAGGAGTAGCATCACCGGATAGAGCAAAATGCAGGTCCCGTGAAGCCCCACAGATTCCATCATGCCATGGCCTTTCAAGGGCATGATGAGGCCACGCCAAATTCTCAGACCAGGGCATAGGATTCTCATGCACAGATGACAGCTGAAAACACCAGACGATTGCCATGCAAATCTAACTCTAATTTCATTCAATTAATTCGACAACTAGGAACAGATGAATACGCTAGACCTACACTACATGAGATGGTTCGGTTACAGCTTGAGCAGTTAACGGTTACAGTGAGGTTGGGGATCAGGGTGTAACGCAGAACCTCGCCTGTTCGTTACACAAGATCATTCAGCTACAAGCTAACTACTCTAATTTTTACAACAGACATGAAAGCTAATGCGATCCAGTTGATTGCGCCTCGCGCGGGGCTAGTCATTGTGGTAGACACATCAGATCAATGGTGCTCCTGTCCTGGGAATCTAGCAGTCTAGCCTCGCCCATTCATACCGACCCGGAAGAGGACAGTCATTCACAGGACAGAAGTTATACCTGATCAGAACAGTTGCAGTTCAATGTCAGCCCATGGAAGAATTAACAGAATGTTTAATAAGTGGTATAAAGTTGTTTCAAAAAATAATAAGTGGTATAGAGACAAGGAAGCTGAGACTTACTTCTCCCTGAAGCTATGCTGCTCCTGTTTTTCAGCTGCTGAGAAGAACTCTTCCATCTCAAGTGAACTTGGTATGAAACGGCAGACTGAGGTTTCCATTCTGCGACGGGAAGTCATCGAGTTGCTGGTTTTACTTTTGGTTGTGGATCCTGGAGTGGTTATCATCTCTGGGTTCCTAATCAAACTGCATGGTGTTGTCTCTCTGGTACTCCTGCAACCAAAAGAAGCATATATGAGGAAAAAGAACTAGAAAAAATAATGCCTCAAATGCACAGGTGTCATTACATTGTAGAATTTTTTTTCACTCCCAACCTTCATTTGGAGATAAGGGAAGGAGACACAGTGCAGGAGCAAATTTAGTTTGCCCGTAGTACTTCTACACACAGTAGTGTTGTAGTACAAAATCGAACAGTAGTTTGCAGGACTATGGTTTATGATGAATAGTGTGTCTGTGATACTTTGGCCTTCCTTGATGTCTGCTTCTGGGCTGACCCATTGGATTTAAATTTGAAGGTTGGGAGTGAAAAAAAATTCTACAATGTAATGACACCTGTGCATTTGAGGCATTATTTTTTCTAGTTCTTTTTCCTCATATATGCTTCTTTTGGTTGCAGGAGTACCAGAGAGACAACACCATGCAGTTTGATTAGGAACCCAGAGATGATAACCACTCCAGGATCCACAACCAAAAGTAAAACCAGCAACTCGATGACTTCCCGTCGCAGAATGGAAACCTCAGTCTGCCGTTTCATACCAAGTTCACTTGAGATGGAAGAGTTCTTCTCAGCAGCTGAAAAACAGGAGCAGCATAGCTTCAGGGAGAAGTAAGTCTCAGCTTCCTTGTCTCTATACCACTTATTATTTTTTGAAACAACTTTATACCACTTATTAAACATTCTGTTAATTCTTCCATGGGCTGACATTGAACTGCAACTGTTCTGATCAGGTATAACTTCTGTCCTGTGAATGACTGTCCTCTTCCGGGTCGGTATGAATGGGCGAGGCTAGACTGCTAGATTCCCAGGACAGGAGCACCATTGATCTGATGTGTCTACCACAATGACTAGCCCCGCGCGGAGGCGCAATCAACTGGATCGCATTAGCTTTCATGTCTGTTGTAAAAATTAGAGTAGTTAGCTTGTAGCTGAATGATCTTGTGTAACGAACAGGCGAGGTTCTGCGTTACACCCTGATCCCCAACCTCACTGTAACCGTTAACTGCTCAAGCTGTAACCGAACCATCTCATGTAGTGTAGGTCTAGCGTATTCATCTGTTCCTAGTTGTCGAATTAATTGAATGAAATTAGAGTTAGATTTGCATGGCAATCGTCTGGTGTTTTCAGCTGTCATCTGTGCATGAGAATCCTATGCCCTGGTCTGAGAATTTGGCGTGGCCTCATCATGCCCTTGAAAGGCCATGGCATGATGGAATCTGTGGGGCTTCACGGGACCTGCATTTTGCTCTATCCGGTGATGCTACTCCTTTTGAACAGCAGACTGGTTTCGGTTCCATTGGGAGCGTCTACTCTTGTGGCGCGAGTCATGCGGTGTGTCGTTTTCTTTGAGAGTGGTCACTGGATGATGACATGATGGTTTCACTTGGAGCGACCGGCGCATCAGCAGTGATGATTCGTTTTTGGAATGTTGCAGACTTGCAGGCAAATGCTGCTCCTTTTCAATTTAAACTGAGGCAACTGGTAAAGGTTTTCTTTCCAGTCAAACTAGTCAGCTATAGTACTCTGAGAATTTTTTTTTGCGAGCTTGCTCCTTTTGGAGACAGATGTCCCTTTTTCACTTCATCTTTACCGCTTTCCTGTTTTCATTTATCAAACATAGCTTCCAGCATTGCTGCCTGAAATCGCTGCTGGTTATGGGCAACCTGTTCTTAGTGGCTGAGCAGGCTTTGCTACAATACACACACTAAAACCCACTAGCTTCCCCGTACTGCTCTTGCAACCTTTTCCTGCAGTGGACTTGCAAATTGGTCAAAAGCTGCTGCAAGTTTCCAAACACGTTAATAATGTCAAAAGAATCCAAGGCGCAAGCAGCCGCATGCATTTCCTACGGTTTAAGCTGTAGTACAGCTCATCTGCATAAAACGCTCCCTCATTTCAGTGAGAAAGAAGTGCCACTCTGATGTAAAAAGCTACTAGTACTACTACGTACTGTACAATTGAACGGGACACTGCTTTCCTGCAGGAATCTGTGGACAGTGGACGGCAGCACTTGGAGACATTTGCATTCTGAAAGATGCAATGCAGTGCAACAATCCAGTGCCGCTGTCATCTGAGCCAAGGGTTTTGGATGCATCAGGCGGCACGATCCCTGTTCAGTGTTCTGTGATGGTTATCCGGAACAGTGGCCTCTTCAAAACAGTGTGCGTTCTCTGGCGCTAAGCTACTGTAGCAGTAGCACCCGCGCTGCAGGTTTGCAGTCGTGCAGGCAGATGATGAGACAGTTCACAGCTGGAGCTGTTAGAATGATCTCTCCACCAACTTGGGCCTTTGTCACGCGCCCTGATCGGGGGCGCCCAACCCTAAATGGTTGGTGGGCCCCCGTCACACTGCGCAAGAATAAAAGGTGGGGGTGCTGGCGGCTCTCGGTACGAGGTTCCCTGGACAGCTCTTCTCCCCACCGAAACCCTAACTCCGATCTAAAGAGAGGGGCGCAGCCAGTGACGGGAAACGCCACCGACCGCGCCGCCACTGCACCGAGCTCCTCCACAACGGACGAGATGGCCGGCTCAAGCTCCAATGCCACTGCACTTCCTTCGGATGGTTTGAACACACCTCAATCTCCTCTCTCTCTCTCTCTACCTCTCGGATCCGTTAGTTCTTATACTAGGAACTTGATGTTCATGACTGAGATACAAAGACACACCCGTTGATCTACTCCTTTAGAGGTCTTAGGGTCTCAACAATGGTATCGGAGCTGATAACCGTAGTAGATCGGACGTGGGATTGAAAAGGAAGATAGAAACCGATTTTGAATCGGAAAAGTAAACCAACCTAACCCTAACCCTAATCGGCTAAAGAAGTGAGGGGGGTATGGATGCGGCTCATACCTAGATCTCCTCACCGCCGGCGCGTCACCAAGACGCATCGCCGAGAGTATCCCCGCCTCCGTGCGGGACCGCGCGCGTGCCACAGATCGAAGCCGCCATGTTTCGGGCCTAGGGCACCGACGCGCGGCCCCTCGACGGAACTGCGCTCTACCGATAAGGGGAGCGCGAGCTCCGGCGAGGGGGCCCGCGGCGGCGCCGCCTCCTCCCTCCAGCCGCCATGGGCGGTGCGCTACTGCTCTCGGTGAACGGGGCACATGCAAGAAAGAAAGGGAGTAAGTAGAAAGGCAGCAAAAGGAGGGGAGGTCGCCGGGCATGCGCGAGCGCCTTGTCGCCGGCTCGGCCGGCGCGGACGCCGAGGTCCGGCGTGACCGACCGCTGCGGCTGCTGGTGGAAAGGGAGAGAAATGGAAGGGTTAGGGTTTGAGTAGGAGGCCGGTGCCGGTTTTGTTCATCCGATGTGCGCGCCTGGCCGTTGGATTGGTACCAACTGAGATCAACGGCTCAGAACGCGTCCCGGGCAGTTGGGCTAGACTTGGCCCAGGCGGGCAAGTGCGGGAGGCCGAAATGCCGGCCCAGGCCCAGGTTGCGGCCTGGGCGCGGCTGCCTCGGCGACTCAGCGAACAGGCTGGGCCGAGGCCCGCTCTCGTTTTGGGCCGCGCCTTATTCAGCTGACTGAGAAAAAAAAAAGGAGAAAGACAAAGGGCCGAGGCCAGTTGGGCCGAGATGAACGCCTGCTGGTTTGGGCCAAATGAAAAGGAAAATAGTTTTCTCAATTTTTATTTTTCCAGAAACATGAAAAAATACTGTACTATTCTCCAAAAATTTGTCGTTGGACAAAAATTATTCGGA
>JAHUYU010003618.1:0-17535 GCA_030439765.1 Tripidium arundinaceum | reverse complement strand
ATCAGGCAAGTAATAACATGAATTAGCACCGAGTCTCGAAAAGACCAAGTTACAGAAACTAAACATAAGATAAGAATACATACATTACGCGGGCTACTTTGGACCATGTCAACCGCTTCCTGATTGCTAAGATGCTCCCAGAGTCCATCAGATGCAAAAATGATGAACTTATCAGTTGGCTGTATTTGGTGTACAGTAATTGCTGGATCAGAACTAAGAAGTGGTCTCCTGAAAGTTTCATGAAGACGAAACTTGCTGTGCAAAGGTTCTCTATTGAACTCTGGTTTCTTCAGATACACATCTCCAATTGACCTTGTTATCTGCAACAAATGATCATACCATGTGAGATGCACCTGGAAGCAAAGCAATTCAACAAGCAAGATTGCATGACAGAATCTCATACGCATATATGCACTACGCAGCAGAAGTAATTGGAATGGCATTTACAAGAAAACAAAGCTGATTTCATAGATAATATTACTACCAGACCAAGATCACTTACAAAATGATTAACCTAGAATATGCGCCTATTCCTATCTTGTGTGACTCATGCACTAACTTCCATTAAAGGGGCAGCATGAATAATAAGTTCACTTTATCAGAAAATAATAATATAATAATTTCACTTGGGGAGAATACAATAAGAAAACTAAATTCAACACCTTACAGCACATCATTGCATGGAATAGTTTGGTAACTGTAAAACTGCTAGAAATTATTGATCATTGCAAAAGGATAGTGTCTTCTGTCACGTCTTCTAGTTATATCACAATTTGTTTTAAGTGCTTACCTTTTTTTCATTTATGCTTTTGCATGACAAACTTTGGTTTCCAGGATTCGCATCTGAGCACAAGGGCATGTCAGCAGATGTGATTCGGAAGGCATTCCGAGCAACTGAGGAAGGTTTCATTTCTGTAGTTAGTGACCAATGGTCATTGAGACCTCAGTTAGCAGCTGTAGGCTCTTGCTGTCTAGTTGGCGTGGTTTGTAGCGGAACTTTATATGTTGCAAACCTTGGGGACTCCCGTGCTGTTCTTGGGAGACTTGTCAAGGGAACTGGAGAGGTTTTGGCAATGCAGCTCTCAGCAGAACACAATGCATCCTATGAGGAGGTTAGACGGGAGCTGCAGGCATCACATCCTGATGATCCCCATATTGTGGTCCTAAAACACAACGTTTGGCGTGTAAAGGGTATTATCCAGGTACATTAACTTTGCATAAGATGAAGTTGGCAGTCTTTGTCTATTCATTCTGACCCATCGATCCAAATATTTTTAACAGTGCAGAAAAAAAAACTGCTGAGACCTTTTATTCTCATCATAGCTGAGATTTGCATTATGTGGGTAGCCAGCTTTATCTTCTGTGGTTGCATTTTCTTTTTATCTTGATGTTATGTTATCGCTTAAGTATATTTATGTGTATTCAGGAATCATGAGTATTACTATAGTCATGAACCAAACTTTTAAAATACCTATGTGGGTGCAGTAATCTGACAATGTTATCATGACCGATGTGCTGTAAGGTGTTGAATTTAGTTTTCTTATTGTATTCTCCCCAAGTGAAATTATTATATTATTATTTTCTGATAAAGTGAACTTATTATTCATGCTGCCCCTTTAATGGAAGTTAGTGCATGAGTCACACAAGATAGGAATAGGCGCATATTCTAGGTTAATCATTTTGTAAGTGATCTTGGTCTGGTAGTAATATTATCTATGAAATCAGCTTTGTTTTCTTGTAAATGCCATTCCAATTACTTCTGCTGCGTAGTGCATATATGCGTATGAGATTCTGTCATGCAATCTTGCTTGTTGAATTGCTTTGCTTCCAGGTGCATCTCACATGGTATGATCATTTGTTGCAGATAACAAGGTCAATTGGAGATGTGTATCTGAAGAAACCAGAGTTCAATAGAGAACCTTTGCACAGCAAGTTTCGTCTTCATGAAACTTTCAGGAGACCACTTCTTAGTTCTGATCCAGCAATTACTGTACACCAAATACAGCCAACTGATAAGTTCATCATTTTTGCATCTGATGGACTCTGGGAGCATCTTAGCAATCAGGAAGCGGTTGACATGGTCCAAAGTAGCCCGCGTAATGTATGTATTCTTTATCTTTATGTTTAGTTTCTGTAACTTGGTCTTTTCGAGACTCGGTGCTAATTCATGTTATTACTTGCCTGATCAATACTATACATGCGATTATAGTAGTTTAATCATATTTTGACTTTCATTTCTGTTTAGGTAATGGATGTACTTTTGTCTAAGAAATTTGAGAACAAATATTTGTGCATTTTTAGAAGCCTGTTCTAAGTTCATTCAAGATGCTATGGATTAAGCATTTCCTCAGTTGTAGGCCATTAATGGAAGCCTGTTCTAAAAATGCACAGTTTATTTAAGCATTTCCTCAGTTGTAGGCCTTTAAGCATTCAAGTTTATACGGACCCACTATTGTTGTATGATTGATTATTGACTGTCTCAAAATGTAACTGAAGAAACCGCACTGCACTGTGGCTCACGCTGCTGCAAGTTTGTACTTTTGGCTGATACTGAATTAGATCATCTCCAGGATAATCTGGGATGCTCTATTTTCATTGTGTGGACCATTTTTGTGTCACTTGAATTGTTGTTACTAGAGTTGAAGGTTTACATGTATAGTTTTGGTTGTTGCTGGTACAATTTAGTTGTTAGATACTTCCTCCCGCCACGGTTCATGCTGTTCTGGACAGTGATACAGTATCCAAAATGCAACCCTGACCATATATTTCTATTGTAGTATGTTTATAAAACCAAACAAAAGTTGTAATATCATGAAAATACCTTTTGAGATCAATTGCAAATGATTTTCAATGTTACAGACCCTGATATTAAAATGATGTTTATTGTCAAAGTTTCAAAAGTTGACTTACTGTATTTTAAAAAGACATGTATCTGTATCTCGAGGGAGTCTCATTTTGTAAATCTCATATGTTAGGCAATAGAATATGCCGGCATATCATAGCTATAATTAGCAGATGTAAATCAAGGGAATTATCCTTGCCTTGTAAAGCAAGGCCAGTCGGCCCTATATAATAGAAGGCGCCCCCTCCAATTGAGGTGTGGCCAATTGCCCCAATTCTAATCTTCTACATGGTATCACGAGTTCAGGTCCCGATCTCGATCTAATCTCGCGATCTCCCCCTGGGCACCTCCCTCTTCCTCCTCTTCCCATGGGAACCGCATCAGATCTCTCTTCTGCCACCAGCGCCGCCCTCACAAGCGATGCTGCCCCCGTGATCTGCCCCTTCGCCACCATCAACATCAAGCTCCACGTCCCCATGACCCTTGAGTTGAAGCCCTCTAACTTCACCAAGTGGTCGACGGCGTTCCAAGCCACATGTGGGAAATTCGGGCTGCAGCATCACCTCGCCGCCGGCATATTCTATTGCCTAACATCATACACTTGCAGTTTTCTGAAAAGAACTTTTTTGCTACTATATTATTATGACAATAACAGTCAAGGTTTTATTTGATACTGCATCGATGGCATATAAACATGTAATGATAGAGATAAGGGAGTATTTTGAGCAAGTACAATGACGGGTCCACAAACTTTCTCTAGTTAAAATCGTGATCACCTATTACATTATTTTTGTTGTTTTATTACTCTTTACACAATGGCACCACTTGCTGTTTTCTTGATGCCGCTCTTAACTTTTATGTACCAGGGAATTGCTCGAAAGTTAGTAAAGTCTGCAATGCAGGAAGCAGCAAAGAAGAGGGAGATGCGGTATTCAGACCTCAAGAAAATTGATCGGGGGGTGAGGCGGCACTTCCACGATGATATAACTGTCATTGTGGTGTTTTTGGATTCAAATGCCATGACAACTGCTGCCTGGAGCAGACCCTCGGTCTCTCTCCGAGGGGGTGGGGTTCCAATCCCTTCAAACACCCTTGCTCCATTCTCAGTTCCCACAGAGCTAAACAACTCTTACTGAAACCACACTGGATGTGAAGGGCCAGGCAAGAGGATAAAAAAAAAAGTAAAGGAAAAAGGTAAAAAAGAAGAAGAAAGAAGAGCAGCAGTTGTGATCAGCTGTAGTGTATTTCACCGTTTGTGTTCATGTAAAACCTTTTTTAGATTCTCAACCTGGTGACTAGCGCAACTGATAGCAAGGTATAAGATTAGATTATTCTTAGCTTTTTTGGCCCTCTTTTTCTTTTCCTTACCCTTTAGATTCACTCATGGGATATCAGGTGGTTGTACATTCTCCGGATCAACTTGTGATAATAGTTCATCGCCCCTTCTTTCGCCATAAAGTGATGTTCCGTCATGCCATCCCAAGATTGATCTGGTTGTCAAGCAGGTAGCTCTCATGGTCCATGCTCAGATGCTCTCTAATCTCCACGCACCAGGGCATTGTTCCCTGGTTTGTTGGGACTTGGGAGACGCCTCTCGACACTGTTGACATGGTGAGGCAAATGCTTAGCAGATCGGGCCTGTTTGGTAGTCATTTGGAGGAGCCAGAGCACCTGAGGAGCCACTTTTGGTGGCTTCTGCTCCTGGTCTAAAAACGCTCTGACTTCTCTACTATTTACACACACAAAAAACAGCTCCTCTTAAAACGTTTGGCATGGCTTTTTTGGCTCCTTTGCCAAAACTGCTGTTGCAGCCACAGCTGGAGCCGTTCAAAGAGGCCGTTACTGTTTCTTTTTAATAATTAAGTGTGCAACCAAGACAACTTTGATCCTTAAACTATTGAAACCGCAAATAGGAGGTTTCTAGCCCTTAGCCCATCCACCCCCGTTTGATATGCCGGCATGGCAAACCTGCTAAGAGCATCTCCAGCAACACTACCTATCAGATTACCTATCCTACTTTCTGGTAGTGGAAGGCAACCCCCCCATTCCACTAGACTGCCTATTAGAGCATCTCCAAGAGTTTGGCATATAGATTTGGCATCCTAAAAGTTTTGGCAAAATGAGAAAAATATTTCTCCAATAGTTTGGTATCTGGGTTTGGCATCTTTGGCAAGTTGGCAAATCTCGGTCGATTGCGCGCATATATGCGCGCGGGGCACCGGCCGCGCATCGTAGTTTCCTCGTGCTTAGCGGGGCTCTTCGTTCGCTTAACGGGGCTCTTCGTTCGTTTAGCGGGTCTTTTCGTTTCGTTAGCGGGTTTTTGGGTTTTTGGAAACAAAATTTACCAAACTGTTGGAGATGAGATCTTTTTTTCCTCCCCATATTATTTTGGGAGTTGGCAAACAACGAGGTTTGAGAAACAAAATTTGCCAAACTGTTGGAGATGCTCTTAGGCCACCCAAATTTGTCCCCCCCCCTAAATCCCCCTCGGCCCTCCCACTACTTATTTCTGTTGGGCCAACATGTGGCTACCCAAATTCTCGTTCGGCCGTTCGGCTACACACGCGCGACTCTTCCTCGCCTTCGCACGCTCTTCGTCACCGTCATCCTCACTCCCAGGTTGCGCTGGCGCCCCGGCCCACCGCCGGGCCTCGAAGCCGCCAGATCTGGAGGTCTAGTGCCGCTGCCAGCCCTCCTCCTCCGTGGCCGACGCCAACTCCCCTCTTCCCCGTATCTGTCATCCTCCGCCTAGACCGGCGTAGCTCCCCGGCCAGCACGGGAGGTGTGGCTCCTCCCCAGCGCGGGAGGCAGCGCGGGCGTGGCGGGCCTCCCCGGCGCGGGTGTGCCTCACCCGCGCCTCACCACGGCCTCCCCTCTCCACTGCTGACATGCCTCACTGGCGGCCTCTCCTCCCGCCGCCGACGCCCCGGCCTCCTCGCTGCCGTCCCAACGGCACCTCTCCTCCGTGCGGCAGCTGGCCAAGTTCGTCTGTGGCGAAGAGAACATGAGAGAGGATGACATGTGTGTCCCACACACACATGTCATTCTCTACTAGAATGGATTTGGGAGGTCTGTTTTAGGTAGTATTGCTGGAGAAAACAAAAAAATGAGTGGTATGAAAATAGGTGGCTACCCAAACAGACAAGTAGGGGTCTTTTGGTTAGTACTGCTGGAGATGTTCTAAGTACCAGCAGTTTGCATATGTCAACCTCTTCTCATCTTCTTCCTGCCTTTTCTTCTCATGGTGTCAATGTTTGATGACCGGCAACACGTCACGGGGTTACCCGAGATAGTGATTGGAGGGCTTCAGCGTATGCAGAACTCGACAGTAAACACAAAAGACAGCGATTTATACTGGTTCAGGCCGCTGAATAGCGTAATACCCTACGTCTAGTTTGGCATGATGCCTTTGCGTTGGATTGTTGTATGTGATTGATTGGATACAAGGGGTGTGCGCTTGCCTCTCTTTATATAGTCCAGAGGGCAGGGCGTATTGATCTAGTCCTAGTCGGCTACGACATGAGAGTCCTAGTTCTATTACAGAAGCTGACTTTCCTTGTAATCCGACTAGGTCAGTCCTTAATAGCTTGGAGATCACACCACCTTGTCTCACGCATTCAAGCAGACCGTGGGCCGGCCCAGACCCATGGCGGGTAGTCGGCCCTGTGGGGAACCCTTAGGATCCTGGTCCGTCAAGCCCCCGAGCTCTTCATAGTTGATCTTGGAAGTCATCTTGAATCTCCTGGACTTGTTCGAATAGAATGAAGCATCATCCGAGTACTTTTTGATAGAAACCATGATGTGCTCTTGGAATCTTCTAATGGTGTGCGCTTTTTGGAAAGCACACTCATTGGGTGTAGCCCCCAAGCCTCTTGCTGTTTAGCATAAAGAGCTAGAGGATCTTGTCTGAAATTGCTCTAATTCTTTTCGAAGAAATTTGAATGCATCTGCTGAGGATATGTATTCTGCAGCCCTCGAGCCTAAAACCGACTACTCGGTAGTCGATTGTAGGATCTTGTAGACATCCTCGAGGGTGCAACCGAGTTTCTGCCCAAAACAATGATCGAGAATCGCTTGTTACCGAGTGATTGAATGCTTGTAAAGTAAGTCGTCCATCCTTGAATCCGAGCCCCCGAGCGTAGTTGGATTAACGCCGACTAAGCCAAGGCAATGACCAAACCCCTGAGCACTTGTAAGCACAAGGCTTCGGGTGGGCAGTTTCCTCACCAGAAACCCCATGTCACCCCCACCTTGTAACTCATATGTAAAAGTCATAGGTCAATTGTAAGTGCAATCAAGCCCTAATTGTGGGTTTTGGTGATAATGACCACGCATTTAGAGAGCTAATGAGATTTATCGAGTTGACAAGCAGGAAATATACAAATGAGGATGATACACAAGTTGGTGGACCCCCCCAATTACAAAAGGGTCACGGCGTGGAACTCAAAGGCATTTATTTCATTTCATATTTTGAATTTGAGTATAGGAAAAGCCGTACTACAAAGGGGGATACAATGTACAAGCTAGGATGTGCAACCAAGTGCTCACATTTCCATCTAATACATCCTCAAATCCACAACCAAGGCAGCAAGCACTCCATTCCTTTTTCTTGTGCTGTCTGACAGGTGCGGCACTACCGCGTAGGGCCGAGGCACTGCCGCAGGAGTTGCGGCAATGCCGCGACTTAAAGGGTCGTTGGGGACTAGGGGGTATTTATACTCTCTCTTCTCTCTCACAATGGTTACCCCTTCGCCTATGCAGACTACTCATGGCGACTTAGACATCTCGGCTACTACCATATCTGAAGATGGGAAACTAAGAGTTGCAGCACTACACTTGCTGGTGCGTTTGTGATAGCTCGCCAGGGGGTATTTATAGCTTGATTCACGTTCATCATGGACTGGGCCCATGGGCTTTCTGCGGATGGCGATAAGGGTTCATGGGAGGATTGTGCAGACTGAGTCAGCTCTGACTCTGCTTTTACAGACCAAAGGACAAGATTCCCTTTACTCTGTGACTCAACAGTACAATAAAGGACAGTCCAGGACACAGTTGTTACTGCTGTGCATGTGACTTTGACAGTCTAACCATGAACCTATTCTCAGCATCTCTTGCTTGATTGATGTAGGCTTGTTTAAAATCAACTCAAGCACACGTTAAGTTCAACGTGCGGCACTGACACTATTAGATGCGGCACTGCCTCACCTGCAGACAAGCTCAAGGTATAATTCAAAATCTACCAAAGGAAAACTAGATCGATGAAATTATAGTGCTTCCTATGGTAGAGTAGAGCCTAGATCACCAGCTGAAAGTAGTAGGAGACGCACAATCGAGTAGATCAGGACCAAACCCTAGAATCACCACACAAACAAGTATTGCAAGTAATAGAGCAAGAACACAAGTGACACAAGGATTTATTCCATGGTTCAACTCGCCACTAAGGCTTGTCTACCTCCACGTTGTTGAGGTTAGCCACAAAGGCTTGAGCTTTGCAACCCCTACCTCATTCTCAAGTCAAGGAAGTGAATCCTTGAGATGAGGGTGTTTCCACTAGATGAAATGGGTGATTACAAACCTCCCAGGGCTACCACACAAGTTGGCAAGCTCCAGGGCAACACTCTAGCTGGCTAGGAGCAAGCTCCAAGAGTAACAAACACAATACATTGGCTAAAACACGAACCAAGTGCTCTTGGAGTTGGGAATCAATTGGATCTGCTCTCTAATCGAGTTTGGAGCCTTTTTCTCTCAAGGAATTGATGGGAAATCAAGAGGGAATGCTTGAGAGCTTGGGGCCTCCAATGGAGAAAAGAGAGAGTAAGCTCAAGAGCTTTTTCATCGGTCTGGACAGAGGTAGGCGAAGGGGTAACCATTGTGAGAGAGAAGAGAGAGTATAAATACCCCCTAGTCCCCAACGACCCTTTAAGTCGCGGCATTGCCGCAACTCCTGCGGCAGTGCCTCGGCCCTACGCGGTAGTGCCGCACCTGTCAGACAGCACAAGAAAAAGGAATGGAGTGCTTGCTGCCTTGGTTGTGGATTTGAGGATGTATTAGATGGAAATGTGAGCACTTGGTTGCACATCCTAGCTTGTACATTGTATCCCCCTTTGTAGTACGGCTTTTCCTATACTCAAATTCAAAATATGAAATGAAATAAATGCCTTTGAGTTCCACGCCGTGACCCTTTTGTAATTGGGGGGGTCCACCAACTTGTGTATCATCCTCATTTGTATATTTCCTGCTTGTCAACTCGATAAATCTCATTAGCTCTCTAAATGCGTGGTCATTATCACCAAAACCCACAATTAGGGCTTGATTGCACTTACAATTGACCTATGACTTTTACATATGAGTTACAAGGTGGGGGTGACATGGGGTTTCTGGTGAGGAAACTGCCCACCCGAAGCCTTGTGCTTACAAGTGCTCAGGGGTTTGGTCATTGCCTTGGCTTAGTCGGCGTTAATCCAACTACGCTCGGGGGCTCGGATTCAAGGATGGACGACTTACTTTACAAGCATTCAATCACTCGGTAACAAGCGATTCTCGATCATTGTTTTGGGCAGAAACTCGGTTGCACCCTCGAGGATGTCTACAAGATCCTACAATCGACTACCGAGTAGTCGGTTTTAGGCTCGAGGGCTGCAGAATACATATCCTCAGCAGATGCATTCAAATTTCTTCGAAAAGAATTAGAGCAATTTCAGACAAGATCCTCTAGCTCTTTATGCTAAACAGCAAGAGGCTTGGGGGCTACACCCAATGAGTGTGCTTTCCAAAAAGCGCACACCATTAGAAGATTCCAAGAGCACATCATGGTTTCTATCAAAAAGTACTCGGATGATGCTTCATTCTATTCGAACAAGTCCAGGAGATTCAAGATGACTTCCAAGATCAACTATGAAGAGCTCGGGGGCTTGACGGACCAGGATCCTAAGGGTTCCCCACAGGGCCGACTACCCGCCATGGGTCTGGGCCGGCCCACGGTCTGCTTGAATGCGTGAGACAAGGTGGTGTGATCTCCAAGCTATTAAGGACTGACCTAGTCGGATTACAAGGAAAGTCAGCTTCTGTAATAGAACTAGGACTCTCATGTCGTAGCCGACTAGGACTAGATCAATACGCCCTGCCCTCTGGACTATATAAAGAGAGGCAAGCGCACACCCCTTGTATCCAATCAATCACATACAACAATCCAACGCAAAGGCATCATGCCAAACTAGACGTAGGGTATTACGCTATTCAGCGGCCTGAACCAGTATAAATCGCTGTCTTTTGTGTTTACTGTCGAGTTCTGCATACGCTGAAGCCCTCCAATCACTATCTCGGGTAACCCCGTGACGTGTTGCCGGTCATCAAACATTGACACCATGAGAAGAAAAGGCAGGAAGAAGATGAGAAGAGGTTGACATATGCAAACTGCTGGTACTTAGAACATCTCCAGCAGTACTAACCAAAAGACCCCTACTTGTCTGTTTGGGTAGCCACCTATTTTCATACCACTCATTTTTTTGTTTTCTCCAGCAATACTACCTAAAACAGACCTCCCAAATCCATTCTAGTAGAGAATGACATGTGTGTGTGGGACACACATGTCATCCTCTCTCATGTTCTCTTCGCCACAGACGAACTTGGCCAGCTGCCGCACGGAGGAGAGGTGCCGTTGGGACGGCAGCGAGGAGGCCGGGGCGTCGGCGGCGGGAGGAGAGGCCGCCAGTGAGGCATGTCAGCAGTGGAGAGGGGAGGCCGTGGTGAGGCGCGGGTGAGGCACACCCGCGCCGGGGAGGCCCGCCACGCCCGCGCTGCCTCCCGCGCTGGGGAGGAGCCACACCTCCCGTGCTAGCCGGGGAGCTACGCCGGTCTAGGCGGAGGATGACAGATACGGGGAAGAGGGGAGTTGGCGTCGGCCACGGAGGAGGAGGGCTGGCAGCGGCACTAGACCTCCAGATCTGGCGGCTTCGAGGCCCGGCGGTGGGCCGGGGCGCCAGCGCAACCTGGGAGTGAGGATGACGGTGACGAAGAGCGTGCGAAGGCGAGGAAGAGTCGCGCGTGTGTAGCCGAACGGCCGAACGAGAATTTGGGTAGCCACATGTTGGCCCAACAGAAATAAGTAGTGGGAGGGCCGAGGGGGATTTAGGGGGGGGGACAAATTTGGGTGGCCTAAGAGCATCTCCAACAGTTTGGCAAATTTTGTTTCTCAAACCTCGTTGTTTGCCAACTCCCAAAATAATATGGGGAGGAAAAAAAGATCTCATCTCCAACAGTTTGGTAAATTTTGTTTCCAAAAACCCAAAAACCCGCTAACGAAACGAAAAGACCCGCTAAACGAACGAAGAGCCCCGTTAAGCGAACGAAGAGCCCCGCTAAGCACGAGGAAACTACGATGCGCGGCCGGTGCCCCGCGCGCATATATGCGCGCAATCGACCGAGATTTGCCAACTTGCCAAAGATGCCAAACCCAGATACCAAACTATTGGAGAAATATTTTTCTCATTTTGCCAAAACTTTTAGGATGCCAAATCTATATGCCAAACTCTTGGAGATGCTCTAATAGGCAGTCTAGTGGAATGGGGGGGTTGCCTTCCACTACCAGAAAGTAGGATAGGTAATCTGATAGGTAGTGTTGCTGGAGATGCTCTTAGCAGGTTTGCCATGCCGGCATATCAAACGGGGGTGGATGGGCTAAGGGCTAGAAACCTCCTATTTGCGGTTTCAATAGTTTAAGGATCAAAGTTGTCTTGGTTGCACACTTAATTATTAAAAAGAAACAGTAACGGCCTCTTTGAACGGCTCCAGCTGTGGCTGCAACAGCAGTTTTGGCAAAGGAGCCAAAAAAGCCATGCCAAACGTTTTAAGAGGAGCTGTTTTTTGTGTGTGTAAATAGTAGAGAAGTCAGAGCGTTTTTAGACCAGGAGCAGAAGCCACCAAAAGTGGCTCCTCAGGTGCTCTGGCTCCTCCAAATGACTACCAAACAGGCCCGATCTGCTAAGCATTTGCCTCACCATGTCAACAGTGTCGAGAGGCGTCTCCCAAGTCCCAACAAACCAGGGAACAATGCCCTGGTGCGTGGAGATTAGAGAGCATCTGAGCATGGACCATGAGAGCTACCTGCTTGACAACCAGATCAATCTTGGGATGGCATGACGGAACATCACTTTATGGCGAAAGAAGGGGCGATGAACTATTATCACAAGTTGATCCGGAGAATGTACAACCACCTGATATCCCATGAGTGAATCTAAAGGGTAAGGAAAAGAAAAAGAGGGCCAAAAAAGCTAAGAATAATCTAATCTTATACCTTGCTATCAGTTGCGCTAGTCACCAGGTTGAGAATCTAAAAAAGGTTTTACATGAACACAAACGGTGAAATACACTACAGCTGATCACAACTGCTGCTCTTCTTTCTTCTTCTTTTTTACCTTTTTCCTTTACTTTTTTTTTTATCCTCTTGCCTGGCCCTTCACATCCAGTGTGGTTTCAGTAAGAGTTGTTTAGCTCTGTGGGAACTGAGAATGGAGCAAGGGTGTTTGAAGGGATTGGAACCCCACCCCCTCGGAGAGAGACCGAGGGTCTGCTCCAGGCAGCAGTTGTCATGGCATTTGAATCCAAAAACACCACAATGACAGTTATATCATCGTGGAAGTGCCGCCTCACCCCCCGATCAATTTTCTTGAGGTCTGAATACCGCATCTCCCTCTTCTTTGCTGCTTCCTGCATTGCAGACTTTACTAACTTTCGAGCAATTCCCTGGTACATAAAAGTTAAGAGCGGCATCAAGAAAACAGCAAGTGGTGCCATTGTGTAAAGAGTAATAAAACAACAAAAATAATGTAATAGGTGATCACGATTTTAACTAGAGAAAGTTTGTGGACCCGTCATTGTACTTGCTCAAAATACTCCCTTATCTCTATCATTACATGTTTATATGCCATCGATGCAGTATCAAATAAAACCTTGACTGTTATTGTCATAATAATATAGTAGCAAAAAAGTTCTTTTCAGAAAACTGCAAGTGTATGATGTTAGGCAATAGAATATGCCGGCGGCGAGGTGATGCTGCAGCCCGAATTTCCCACATGTGGCTTGGAACGCCGTCGACCACTTGGTGAAGTTAGAGGGCTTCAACTCAAGGGTCATGGGGACGTGGAGCTTGATGTTGATGGTGGCGAAGGGGCAGATCACGGGGGCAGCATCGCTTGTGAGGGCGGCGCTGGTGGCAGAAGAGAGATCTGATGCGGTTCCCATGGGAAGAGGAGGAAGAGGGAGGTGCTCTTGGAATCTTCTAATGGTGTGCGCTTTTTGGAAAGCACACTCATTGGGTGTAGCCCCCAAGCCTCTTGCTGTTTAGCATAAAGAGCTAGAGGATCTTGTCTGAAATTGCTCTAATTCTTTTCGAAGAAATTTGAATGCATCTGCTGAGGATATGTATTCTGCAGCCCTCGAGCCTAAAACCGACTACTCGGTAGTCGATTGTAGGATCTTGTAGACATCCTCGAGGGTGCAACCGAGTTTCTGCCCAAAACAATGATCGAGAATCGCTTGTTACCGAGTGATTGAATGCTTGTAAAGTAAGTCGTCCATCCTTGAATCCGAGCCCCCGAGCGTAGTTGGATTAACGCCGACTAAGCCAAGGCAATGACCAAACCCCTGAGCACTTGTAAGCACAAGGCTTCGGGTGGGCAGTTTCCTCACCAGAAACCCCATGTCACCCCCACCTTGTAACTCATATGTAAAAGTCATAGGTCAATTGTAAGTGCAATCAAGCCCTAATTGTGGGTTTTGGTGATAATGACCACGCATTTAGAGAGCTAATGAGATTTATCGAGTTGACAAGCAGGAAATATACAAATGAGGATGATACACAAGTTGGTGGACCCCCCCAATTACAAAAGGGTCACGGCGTGGAACTCAAAGGCATTTATTTCATTTCATATTTTGAATTTGAGTATAGGAAAAGCCGTACTACAAAGGGGGATACAATGTACAAGCTAGGATGTGCAACCAAGTGCTCACATTTCCATCTAATACATCCTCAAATCCACAACCAAGGCAGCAAGCACTCCATTCCTTTTTCTTGTGCTGTCTGACAGGTGCGGCACTACCGCGTAGGGCCGAGGCACTGCCGCAGGAGTTGCGGCAATGCCGCGACTTAAAGGGTCGTTGGGGACTAGGGGGTATTTATACTCTCTCTTCTCTCTCACAATGGTTACCCCTTCGCCTACCTCTGTCCAGACCGATGAAAAAGCTCTTGAGCTTACTCTCTCTTTTCTCCATTGGAGGCCCCAAGCTCTCAAGCATTCCCTCTTGATTTCCCATCAATTCCTTGAGAGAAAAAGGCTCCAAACTCGATTAGAGAGCAGATCCAATTGATTCCCAACTCCAAGAGCACTTGGTTCGTGTTTTAGCCAATGTATTGTGTTTGTTACTCTTGGAGCTTGCTCCTAGCCAGCTAGAGTGTTGCCCTGGAGCTTGCCAACTTGTGTGGTAGCCCTGGGAGGTTTGTAATCACCCATTTCATCTAGTGGAAACACCCTCATCTCAAGGATTCACTTCCTTGACTTGAGAATGAGGTAGGGGTTGCAAAGCTCAAGCCTTTGTGGCTAACCTCAACAACGTGGAGGTAGACAAGCCTTAGTGGCGAGTTGAACCATGGAATAAATCCTTGTGTCACTTGTGTTCTTGCTCTATTACTTGCAATACTTGTTTGTGTGGTGATTCTAGGGTTTGGTCCTGATCTACTCGATTGTGCGTCTCCTACTACTTTCAGCTGGTGATCTAGGCTCTACTCTACCATAGGAAGCACTATAATTTCATCGATCTAGTTTTCCTTTGGTAGATTTTGAATTATACCTTGAGCTTGTCTGCAGGTGAGGCAGTGCCGCATCTAATAGTGTCAGTGCCGCACGTTGAACTTAACGTGTGCTTGAGTTGATTTTAAACAAGCCTACATCAATCAAGCAAGAGATGCTGAGAATAGGTTCATGGTTAGACTGTCAAAGTCACATGCACAGCAGTAACAACTGTGTCCTGGACTGTCCTTTATTGTACTGTTGAGTCACAGAGTAAAGGCAGGAAGAAGATGAGAAGAGGTTGACATATGCAAACTGCTGGTACTTAGAACATCTCCAGCAGTACTAACCAAAAGACCCCTACTTGTCTGTTTGGGTAGCCACCTATTTTCATACCACTCATTTTTTTGTTTTCTCCAGCAATACTACCTAAAACAGACCTCCCAAATCCATTCTAGTAGAGAATGACATGTGTGTGTGGGACACACATGTCATCCTCTCTCATGTTCTCTTCGCCACAGACGAACTTGGCCAGCTGCCGCACGGAGGAGAGGTGCCGTTGGGACGGCAGCGAGGAGGCCGGGGCGTCGGCGGCGGGAGGAGAGGCCGCCAGTGAGGCATGTCAGCAGTGGAGAGGGGAGGCCGTGGTGAGGCGCGGGTGAGGCACACCCGCGCCGGGGAGGCCCGCCACGCCCGCGCTGCCTCCCGCGCTGGGGAGGAGCCACACCTCCCGTGCTAGCCGGGGAGCTACGCCGGTCTAGGCGGAGGATGACAGATACGGGGAAGAGGGGAGTTGGCGTCGGCCACGGAGGAGGAGGGCTGGCAGCGGCACTAGACCTCCAGATCTGGCGGCTTCGAGGCCCGGCGGTGGGCCGGGGCGCCAGCGCAACCTGGGAGTGAGGATGACGGTGACGAAGAGCGTGCGAAGGCGAGGAAGAGTCGCGCGTGTGTAGCCGAACGGCCGAACGAGAATTTGGGTAGCCACATGTTGGCCCAACAGAAATAAGTAGTGGGAGGGCCGAGGGGGATTTAGGGGGGGGGACAAATTTGGGTGGCCTAAGAGCATCTCCAACAGTTTGGCAAATTTTGTTTCTCAAACCTCGTTGTTTGCCAACTCCCAAAATAATATGGGGAGGAAAAAAAGATCTCATCTCCAACAGTTTGGTAAATTTTGTTTCCAAAAACCCAAAAACCCGCTAACGAAACGAAAAGACCCGCTAAACGAACGAAGAGCCCCGTTAAGCGAACGAAGAGCCCCGCTAAGCACGAGGAAACTACGATGCGCGGCCGGTGCCCCGCGCGCATATATGCGCGCAATCGACCGAGATTTGCCAACTTGCCAAAGATGCCAAACCCAGATACCAAACTATTGGAGAAATATTTTTCTCATTTTGCCAAAACTTTTAGGATGCCAAATCTATATGCCAAACTCTTGGAGATGCTCTAATAGGCAGTCTAGTGGAATGGGGGGGTTGCCTTCCACTACCAGAAAGTAGGATAGGTAATCTGATAGGTAGTGTTGCTGGAGATGCTCTTAGCAGGTTTGCCATGCCGGCATATCAAACGGGGGTGGATGGGCTAAGGGCTAGAAACCTCCTATTTGCGGTTTCAATAGTTTAAGGATCAAAGTTGTCTTGGTTGCACACTTAATTATTAAAAAGAAACAGTAACGGCCTCTTTGAACGGCTCCAGCTGTGGCTGCAACAGCAGTTTTGGCAAAGGAGCCAAAAAAGCCATGCCAAACGTTTTAAGAGGAGCTGTTTTTTGTGTGTGTAAATAGTAGAGAAGTCAGAGCGTTTTTAGACCAGGAGCAGAAGCCACCAAAAGTGGCTCCTCAGGTGCTCTGGCTCCTCCAAATGACTACCAAACAGGCCCGATCTGCTAAGCATTTGCCTCACCATGTCAACAGTGTCGAGAGGCGTCTCCCAAGTCCCAACAAACCAGGGAACAATGCCCTGGTGCGTGGAGATTAGAGAGCATCTGAGCATGGACCATGAGAGCTACCTGCTTGACAACCAGATCAATCTTGGGATGGCATGACGGAACATCACTTTATGGCGAAAGAAGGGGCGATGAACTATTATCACAAGTTGATCCGGAGAATGTACAACCACCTGATATCCCATGAGTGAATCTAAAGGGTAAGGAAAAGAAAAAGAGGGCCAAAAAAGCTAAGAATAATCTAATCTTATACCTTGCTATCAGTTGCGCTAGTCACCAGGTTGAGAATCTAAAAAAGGTTTTACATGAACACAAACGGTGAAATACACTACAGCTGATCACAACTGCTGCTCTTCTTTCTTCTTCTTTTTTACCTTTTTCCTTTACTTTTTTTTTTATCCTCTTGCCTGGCCCTTCACATCCAGTGTGGTTTCAGTAAGAGTTGTTTAGCTCTGTGGGAACTGAGAATGGAGCAAGGGTGTTTGAAGGGATTGGAACCCCACCCCCTCGGAGAGAGACCGAGGGTCTGCTCCAGGCAGCAGTTGTCATGGCATTTGAATCCAAAAACACCACAATGACAGTTATATCATCGTGGAAGTGCCGCCTCACCCCCCGATCAATTTTCTTGAGGTCTGAATACCGCATCTCCCTCTTCTTTGCTGCTTCCTGCATTGCAGACTTTACTAACTTTCGAGCAATTCCCTGGTACATAAAAGTTAAGAGCGGCATCAAGAAAACAGCAAGTGGTGCCATTGTGTAAAGAGTAATAAAACAACAAAAATAATGTAATAGGTGATCACGATTTTAACTAGAGAAAGTTTGTGGACCCGTCATTGTACTTGCTCAAAATACTCCCTTATCTCTATCATTACATGTTTATATGCCATCGATGCAGTATCAAATAAAACCTTGACTGTTATTGTCATAATAATATAGTAGCAAAAAAGTTCTTTTCAGAAAACTGCAAGT
>JAHUYU010002660.1:0-18520 GCA_030439765.1 Tripidium arundinaceum | reverse complement strand
AAAAGGCAAGCAAATTGATAAAGCAAAATAAGACAAAAAGAAATGGCATGGTCTAGTCTCAACAGTGGCTTGGTTTGCTTGAATAATATTGGGGACCGATACCAATTATAGGGTTCCTCTTTCTCACATCTCGCTAACTAATAACTTAAAAATTCGCGTTCACGGCTTTTCAAAGTGTTGATTTGCAGGGGTCGTGGTGGGCATTGGCCCCTACCGAAGATACCCTCGTGGGGTCCCCAAAAGGATGAGCGCAAAAGTGTCCTGAGGAACCCGATGGGGTCATTCGCAGAGCCAGCATGGATACATTTGGAGACCTGGAGGGCTCCACAAAGGACAACATTTCATGAAGTGCAAGGATATCGGGTGTTGGAGGTGTGAGGAGCAGCGCAAGGCTCGAAGTCGTGCAGCAAACGGCCATCAACATAGGAAGTCAAATCCGACTTGGTCCCTTGTACTGTTATATTACAAAAGGACCAAAATGCCCCTACGTGTTAGGAATATGCTTAGAATCTAGCTTTAGAGTGGCATTTTGGGTCTGTCCATTGTAATCTGGGCACTATACATAGTGCCCCAAGGGAATGGAGAAGACCTAATATTTGTAAGTGCAATCAAGCCCTAATTGTGGGTTTTGGTGATAATGACCACATGATTAGAGGACTAATGAGATTTATCAAGATGACAAGCAGGTAAAATGCAAAGGAGGATAACATATATGTCGGTGGAGCCCCCAATTACAAAAGGATGCCATGATCGACTCAAAGGCATTTAAATTCTTTTGTATTTCGAATTTGAGTTTAGGAAAAGGCCGTACTATAAAGGGGGATACAATGCACAAGCTTCAATGTGCAACCATGTGCTCAAATACCTACAAAAATATCCTCACTCTCTTAGCCAAGACAGCAAATATTTCATTCTATCCTTTTGGCTATCTGGGCAGAGCGGCACTGCGCTCACGTGGCACTACCACGACTTAATCTCCACCTCCAACGGTCATCTTGACCATCTCTCCACACCAATAGAAATATAGCACCTCTCTTCTTCCTCCTTGAGGCTCCCAAGCTCCCAAGCTCTCTCCCTTTGATTCCCTTACAAATCTTTGAGAGATTGAGCCTCCAAACTCCAGTAGAGAGCTACTCAACCTGATCTTCAACTCCTAGAGCACGTGGTTCATGTTCAAGCTGGTGGATTGTGTTTTTTACTCTTGGAGCAAGGCTCCTAGCTGGCTAGCCGTCGCCCGAAAGCTTCCAACTCATTGTGGCTGCTCTAGGACGTTTGTAATCACCCCTATATCTAGTAAGAAACTCCTTATCTCAAGGATTCACTTCCTTGACTTGAGAACGAGGAAAGGGTGTGTGAAACCCAAGCCTTTGTGGCTTCCTCAACATGTGGAGGTAGGCAAGCCTTTGTGGCGAGCTGAACCACGGAATAAACACCTTGTCTCTCGTGTTCTTGCAATTTGTATTGTGCTACTCTTGTTTGTTGTTATTTTAGGGTTTGGTCCTGATCTACTTCCGTATAAGCTTTCGACTCGGAATCCAGTGGTGAAATAGGTTCATCTCTACCCTAGAAAGCTCTGTAATTTACCTGATCTAAATTTCCTTAGGCAGAATTTAAATTGTGAGCTCGAGTGTGTCTGTGCACACGGCAGTGCCGTGTGTGTGCCCAGTAGTGCCGCTCGAGCAGTAGTGCTGGGGCTCCGAGCGGCAGTGCCGCGCAGGATCTGACAGCGAGTTTGAGTTTTTGTTTTGATCGGCCTATTCACCTCCCCCCCTCTAGGCTTAGCAGGGATCCTTACAAGTGGTATCAGAGCGAGGTTACTCATTGACGCTTAACCGTGTGAGTAGTGGCTAATGAAGGGGAAGAAACTAGTGGAGTGCAACCGCAATGAGTTGATCCACAAGAAGTGGATTTGCATGAGACGGGCAATAGCAGCAGTGAGACTTGCTCCACGGCAAGTAACACCACTCTTCCACCTGCCATCATGTCCGAAGGTGAGAAATTACAAAGAAAAGAAGCCCGAAGATTGAAAAGAGAAGAGAAGAGTTGAAGAAGAAACAAGAGGAGGAGAAAGCAAACAAGGAGAAGGCCCCCACAAGTGAAGAAGAAACAAGTAGCATCGAAGATGGAGATAACAACATCTCTTATCAAGTCTCCAAGGGTGACAAAGAGACCAAGTCAACAGGCGGCAACAACAAGGCATATCAAGCCATATCCTTTAATTATTCATCTATGCCTAACCTTGACCATAGAGCTCACATCAATGTACCCGCAGGTAAGTTGTCTCATTGTGATGGGACCAACTTTGCCAAGTGGAAGCACATGATGAAAGCTTATGTTGTAGGTCTTCATCCGGAGATTTGGGAGATTGTCAAGAATGGTGTTGAGCCACCGGTTGATCCCAAGAACCCAACATCACTTGAGTTCCACCATATCCATCTCAATGCTCAAGCCACTAGTGTCTTAATAAGTGCTTTGAGTGGGGAGGAGTAAAACAAGGTGATGGGTTTGGAGGTTGCCAAGGAAATATGGGACACTTTGCACATTGCCCACGAAGGGGTTGACAAAGTTAGGCAATCAAAGATTGACTTGTTGATGGCAAGGCTCAACCGATTTGTGATCATGTATGGAGAAGGGCCACAAGAGATGTTTGATAGATTGATGGTGATTGTTGGAAAGATTAGAGGTCTCGGTGGAGATAAAATCAATGATCACAAGGTAGTCAAGATTATGTTAGAGGCTTACTGACCAAGAAATGAGACCGTTATGACATTGATTAGAGACAAGAAGAAGTTTGAGCATTTCACACCTAGTGACGTGCTTGGAAGGATCATGACCTTTGACATGCAAAGAGAGGAAGCACTTGAGAGAAGGAAGCTTGGAGAGTTGCAAACAAGATTAGATGGCATGAAGATCAAAGATGTAGCTCTCAGGACCAACAAGTCAAGCAAAGCAAGCCTCTACTCGCAAGTCTAAGTCAAACAAGCAAGCATCAACTAGCAAGCCAAAGGCACCCACTTATGTCCAATGTGAGCTTCCCCCATATATTTCTTGCTCTTTTGCGGTCACCCTTGTCCTCTTTCTTGCTCTTATTGAACTTGCCATCTTTTTTCTCATATGGACAATGGGCAACAAAGTGTTCAGTGCTCCCACAATTGTAGCATGTTCTCTTTTTTTTTATTTGGGAGCCTCCTCTTTACTACCTTGTATCCTTCCTTCTTTAGCCCCTTGCGGTACCTTCTCATGAAGAGAGCAACATCACCAATTTCCTCATATTGCTCACCATCACTTTCATCTTCACTTGATGATGATGTTGTCTCTACTTCTTCCTTTTTTTGAGGAGACTCTACTTCTTCCTTGATTTGCTTGGGTGCCTTTGGCTTGCTAGTTGATGCTTGCTTGTTTGACTTAGACTTGCGAGTAGAGGCTTGCTTTGCTTGACTTGTTGGTCCTGAGAGCTACATCTTTGATCTTCATGCCATCTAATCTTGTTTGCAACTCTCCAAGCTTCCTTCTCTCAAGTGCTTCCTCTCTTTGCATGTCAAAGGTCATGATCCTTCCAAGCACGTCACTAGGTGTGAAATGCTCAAACTTCTTCTTGTCTCTAATCAATGTCATAACGGTCTCATTTCTTGGTCAGTAAGCCTCTAACATAATCTTGACTACCTTGTGATCATTGATTTTATCTCCACCGAGACCTCTAATCTTTCCAACAATCACCATCAATCTATCAAACATCTCTTGTGGCCCTTCTCCATACATGATCACAAATCGGTTGAGCCTTGCCATCAACAAGTCAATCTTTGATTGCC
Organism: Tripidium arundinaceum; assembly: GCA_030439765.1. Lineage (NCBI taxonomy): Eukaryota > Viridiplantae > Streptophyta > Magnoliopsida > Poales > Poaceae > Tripidium > Tripidium arundinaceum. Next base: position 14,711 of record JAHUYU010002660.1, on the reverse strand, counting down.
TAACTTTGTCAACCCCTTCGTGGGCAATGTGCAAAGTGTCCCATATTTCCTTGGCAACCTCCAAACCCATCACCTTGTTTTACTCCTCCCCACTCAAAGCACTTATTAAGACACTAGTGGCTTGAGCATTGAGATGGATATGGTGGAACTCAAGTGATGTTGGGTTCTTGGGATCAACCGGTGGCTCAACACCATTCTTGACAATCTCCCAAATCTCCGGATGAAGACCTACAACATAAGCTTTCATCATGTGCTTCCACTTGGCAAAGTTGGTCCCATCACAATGAGACAACTTACCTGCGGGTACATTGATGTGAGCTCTATGGTCAAGGTTAGGCATAGATGAATAATTAAAGGATATGGCTTGATATGCCTTGTTGTTGCCGCCTGTTGACTTGGTCTCTTTGTCACCCTTGGAGACTTGATAAGAGATGTTGTTATCTCCATCTTCGATGCTACTTGTTTCTTCTTCACTTGTGGGGGCCTTCTCCTTGTTTGCTTTCTCCTCCTCTTGTTTCTTCTTCAACTCTTCTCTTCTCTTTTCAATCTTCGGGCTTCTTTTCTTTGTAATTTCTCACCTTCGGACATGATGGCAGGTGGAAGAGTGGTGTTACTTGCCGTGGAGCAAGTCTCACTGCTGCTATTGCCCGTCTCATGCAAATCCACTTCTTGTGGATCAACTCATTGCGGTTGCACTCCACTAGTTTCTTCCCCTTCATTAGCCACTACTCACACGGTTAAGCGTCAATGAGTAACCTCGCTCTGATACCACTTGTAAGGATCCCTGCTAAGCCTAGAGGGGGGGAGGTGAATAGGCCGATCAAAACAAAAACTCAAACTCGCTGTCAGATCCTGCGCGGCACTGCCGCTCGGAGCCCCAGCACTACTGCTCGAGCGGCACTACTGGGCACACACACGGCACTGCCGTGTGCACAGACACACTCGAGCTCACAATTTAAATTCTGCCTAAGGAAATTTAGATCAGGTAAATTACAGAGCTTTCTAGGGTAGAGATGAACCTATTTCACCACTGGATTCCGAGTCGAAAGCTTATACGGAAGTAGATCAGGACCAAACCCTAAAATAACAACAAACAAGAGTAGCACAATACAAATTGCAAGAACACGAGAGACAAGGTGTTTATTCCGTGGTTCAGCTCGCCACAAAGGCTTGCCTACCTCCACATGTTGAGGAAGCCACAAAGGCTTGGGTTTCACACACCCTTTCCTCGTTCTCAAGTCAAGGAAGTGAATCCTTGAGATAAGGAGTTTCTTACTAGATATAGGGGTGATTACAAACGTCCTAGAGCAGCCACAATGAGTTGGAAGCTTTCGGGCGACGGCTAGCCAGCTAGGAGCCTTGCTCCAAGAGTAAAAAACACAATCCACCAGCTTGAACATGAACCACGTGCTCTAGGAGTTGAAGATCAGGTTGAGTAGCTCTCTACTGGAGTTTGGAGGCTCAATCTCTCAAAGATTTGTAAGGGAATCAAAGGGAGAGAGCTTGGGAGCTTGGGAGCCTCAAGGAGGAAGAAGAGAGGTGCTATATTTCTATTGGTGTGGAGAGATGGTCAAGATGACCGTTGGAGGTGGAGATTAAGTCGTGGTAGTGCCACGTGAGCGCAGTGCCGCTCTGCCCAGATAGCCAAAAGGATAGAATGAAATATTTGCTGTCTTGGCTAAGAGAGTGAGGATATTTTTGTAGGTATTTGAGCACATGGTTGCACATTGAAGCTTGTGCATTGTATCCCCCTTTATAGTACGGCCATCAACATAGGAAGTCAAATCCGACTTGGTCCCTTGTACTGTTATATTACAAAAGGACCAAAATGCCCCTACGTGTTAGGAATATGCTTAGAATCTAGCTTTAGAGTGGCATTTTGGGTCTGTCCATTGTAATCTGGGCACTATACATAGTGCCCCAAGGGAATGGAGAAGACCTAATATTTGTAAGTGCAATCAAGCCCTAATTGTGGGTTTTGGTGATAATGACCACATGATTAGAGGACTAATGAGATTTATCAAGATGACAAGCAGGTAAAATGCAAAGGAGGATAACATATATGTCGGTGGAGCCCCCAATTACAAAAGGATGCCATGATCGACTCAAAGGCATTTAAATTCTTTTGTATTTCGAATTTGAGTTTAGGAAAAGGCCGTACTATAAAGGGGGATACAATGCACAAGCTTCAATGTGCAACCATGTGCTCAAATACCTACAAAAATATCCTCACTCTCTTAGCCAAGACAGCAAATATTTCATTCTATCCTTTTGGCTATCTGGGCAGAGCGGCACTGCGCTCACGTGGCACTACCACGACTTAATCTCCACCTCCAACGGTCATCTTGACCATCTCTCCACACCAATAGAAATATAGCACCTCTCTTCTTCCTCCTTGAGGCTCCCAAGCTCCCAAGCTCTCTCCCTTTGATTCCCTTACAAATCTTTGAGAGATTGAGCCTCCAAACTCCAGTAGAGAGCTACTCAACCTGATCTTCAACTCCTAGAGCACGTGGTTCATGTTCAAGCTGGTGGATTGTGTTTTTTACTCTTGGAGCAAGGCTCCTAGCTGGCTAGCCGTCGCCCGAAAGCTTCCAACTCATTGTGGCTGCTCTAGGACGTTTGTAATCACCCCTATATCTAGTAAGAAACTCCTTATCTCAAGGATTCACTTCCTTGACTTGAGAACGAGGAAAGGGTGTGTGAAACCCAAGCCTTTGTGGCTTCCTCAACATGTGGAGGTAGGCAAGCCTTTGTGGCGAGCTGAACCACGGAATAAACACCTTGTCTCTCGTGTTCTTGCAATTTGTATTGTGCTACTCTTGTTTGTTGTTATTTTAGGGTTTGGTCCTGATCTACTTCCGTATAAGCTTTCGACTCGGAATCCAGTGGTGAAATAGGTTCATCTCTACCCTAGAAAGCTCTGTAATTTACCTGATCTAAATTTCCTTAGGCAGAATTTAAATTGTGAGCTCGAGTGTGTCTGTGCACACGGCAGTGCCGTGTGTGTGCCCAGTAGTGCCGCTCGAGCAGTAGTGCTGGGGCTCCGAGCGGCAGTGCCGCGCAGGATCTGACAGCGAGTTTGAGTTTTTGTTTTGATCGGCCTATTCACCTCCCCCCCTCTAGGCTTAGCAGGGATCCTTACAAGTGGTATCAGAGCGAGGTTACTCATTGACGCTTAACCGTGTGAGTAGTGGCTAATGAAGGGGAAGAAACTAGTGGAGTGCAACCGCAATGAGTTGATCCACAAGAAGTGGATTTGCATGAGACGGGCAATAGCAGCAGTGAGACTTGCTCCACGGCAAGTAACACCACTCTTCCACCTGCCATCATGTCCGAAGGTGAGAAATTACAAAGAAAAGAAGCCCGAAGATTGAAAAGAGAAGAGAAGAGTTGAAGAAGAAACAAGAGGAGGAGAAAGCAAACAAGGAGAAGGCCCCCACAAGTGAAGAAGAAACAAGTAGCATCGAAGATGGAGATAACAACATCTCTTATCAAGTCTCCAAGGGTGACAAAGAGACCAAGTCAACAGGCGGCAACAACAAGGCATATCAAGCCATATCCTTTAATTATTCATCTATGCCTAACCTTGACCATAGAGCTCACATCAATGTACCCGCAGGTAAGTTGTCTCATTGTGATGGGACCAACTTTGCCAAGTGGAAGCACATGATGAAAGCTTATGTTGTAGGTCTTCATCCGGAGATTTGGGAGATTGTCAAGAATGGTGTTGAGCCACCGGTTGATCCCAAGAACCCAACATCACTTGAGTTCCACCATATCCATCTCAATGCTCAAGCCACTAGTGTCTTAATAAGTGCTTTGAGTGGGGAGGAGTAAAACAAGGTGATGGGTTTGGAGGTTGCCAAGGAAATATGGGACACTTTGCACATTGCCCACGAAGGGGTTGACAAAGTTAGGCAATCAAAGATTGACTTGTTGATGGCAAGGCTCAACCGATTTGTGATCATGTATGGAGAAGGGCCACAAGAGATGTTTGATAGATTGATGGTGATTGTTGGAAAGATTAGAGGTCTCGGTGGAGATAAAATCAATGATCACAAGGTAGTCAAGATTATGTTAGAGGCTTACTGACCAAGAAATGAGACCGTTATGACATTGATTAGAGACAAGAAGAAGTTTGAGCATTTCACACCTAGTGACGTGCTTGGAAGGATCATGACCTTTGACATGCAAAGAGAGGAAGCACTTGAGAGAAGGAAGCTTGGAGAGTTGCAAACAAGATTAGATGGCATGAAGATCAAAGATGTAGCTCTCAGGACCAACAAGTCAAGCAAAGCAAGCCTCTACTCGCAAGTCTAAGTCAAACAAGCAAGCATCAACTAGCAAGCCAAAGGCACCCAAGCAAATCAAGGAAGAAGTAGAGTCTCCTCAAAAAAAGGAAGAAGTAGAGACAACATCATCATCAAGTGAAGATGAAAGTGATGGTGAGCAATATGAGGAAATTGGTGATGTTGCTCTCTTCATGAGAAGGTACCGCAAGGGGCTAAAGAAGGAAGGATACAAGGTAGTAAAGAGGAGGCTCCCAAATAAAAAAAAAGAGAACATGCTACAATTGTGGGAGCACTGAACACTTTGTTGCCCATTGTCCATATGAGAAAAAAGATGGCAAGTTCAATAAGAGCAAGAAAGAGGACAAGGGTGACCGCAAAAAGAGCAAGAAATATATGGGGGAAGCTCACATTGGACATAAGTGGGTGCCTTTGGCTTGCTAGTTGATGCTTGCTTGTTTGACTTAGACTTGCGAGTAGAGGCTTGCTTTGCTTGACTTGTTGGTCCTGAGAGCTACATCTTTGATCTTCATGCCATCTAATCTTGTTTGCAACTCTCCAAGCTTCCTTCTCTCAAGTGCTTCCTCTCTTTGCATGTCAAAGGTCATGATCCTTCCAAGCACGTCACTAGGTGTGAAATGCTCAAACTTCTTCTTGTCTCTAATCAATGTCATAACGGTCTCATTTCTTGGTCAGTAAGCCTCTAACATAATCTTGACTACCTTGTGATCATTGATTTTATCTCCACCGAGACCTCTAATCTTTCCAACAATCACCATCAATCTATCAAACATCTCTTGTGGCCCTTCTCCATACATGATCACAAATCGGTTGAGCCTTGCCATCAACAAGTCAATCTTTGATTGCCTAACTTTGTCAACCCCTTCGTGGGCAATGTGCAAAGTGTCCCATATTTCCTTGGCAACCTCCAAACCCATCACCTTGTTTTACTCCTCCCCACTCAAAGCACTTATTAAGACACTAGTGGCTTGAGCATTGAGATGGATATGGTGGAACTCAAGTGATGTTGGGTTCTTGGGATCAACCGGTGGCTCAACACCATTCTTGACAATCTCCCAAATCTCCGGATGAAGACCTACAACATAAGCTTTCATCATGTGCTTCCACTTGGCAAAGTTGGTCCCATCACAATGAGACAACTTACCTGCGGGTACATTGATGTGAGCTCTATGGTCAAGGTTAGGCATAGATGAATAATTAAAGGATATGGCTTGATATGCCTTGTTGTTGCCGCCTGTTGACTTGGTCTCTTTGTCACCCTTGGAGACTTGATAAGAGATGTTGTTATCTCCATCTTCGATGCTACTTGTTTCTTCTTCACTTGTGGGGGCCTTCTCCTTGTTTGCTTTCTCCTCCTCTTGTTTCTTCTTCAACTCTTCTCTTCTCTTTTCAATCTTCGGGCTTCTTTTCTTTGTAATTTCTCACCTTCGGACATGATGGCAGGTGGAAGAGTGGTGTTACTTGCCGTGGAGCAAGTCTCACTGCTGCTATTGCCCGTCTCATGCAAATCCACTTCTTGTGGATCAACTCATTGCGGTTGCACTCCACTAGTTTCTTCCCCTTCATTAGCCACTACTCACACGGTTAAGCGTCAATGAGTAACCTCGCTCTGATACCACTTGTAAGGATCCCTGCTAAGCCTAGAGGGGGGGAGGTGAATAGGCCGATCAAAACAAAAACTCAAACTCGCTGTCAGATCCTGCGCGGCACTGCCGCTCGGAGCCCCAGCACTACTGCTCGAGCGGCACTACTGGGCACACACACGGCACTGCCGTGTGCACAGACACACTCGAGCTCACAATTTAAATTCTGCCTAAGGAAATTTAGATCAGGTAAATTACAGAGCTTTCTAGGGTAGAGATGAACCTATTTCACCACTGGATTCCGAGTCGAAAGCTTATACGGAAGTAGATCAGGACCAAACCCTAAAATAACAACAAACAAGAGTAGCACAATACAAATTGCAAGAACACGAGAGACAAGGTGTTTATTCCGTGGTTCAGCTCGCCACAAAGGCTTGCCTACCTCCACATGTTGAGGAAGCCACAAAGGCTTGGGTTTCACACACCCTTTCCTCGTTCTCAAGTCAAGGAAGTGAATCCTTGAGATAAGGAGTTTCTTACTAGATATAGGGGTGATTACAAACGTCCTAGAGCAGCCACAATGAGTTGGAAGCTTTCGGGCGACGGCTAGCCAGCTAGGAGCCTTGCTCCAAGAGTAAAAAACACAATCCACCAGCTTGAACATGAACCACGTGCTCTAGGAGTTGAAGATCAGGTTGAGTAGCTCTCTACTGGAGTTTGGAGGCTCAATCTCTCAAAGATTTGTAAGGGAATCAAAGGGAGAGAGCTTGGGAGCTTGGGAGCCTCAAGGAGGAAGAAGAGAGGTGCTATATTTCTATTGGTGTGGAGAGATGGTCAAGATGACCGTTGGAGGTGGAGATTAAGTCGTGGTAGTGCCACGTGAGCGCAGTGCCGCTCTGCCCAGATAGCCAAAAGGATAGAATGAAATATTTGCTGTCTTGGCTAAGAGAGTGAGGATATTTTTGTAGGTATTTGAGCACATGGTTGCACATTGAAGCTTGTGCATTGTATCCCCCTTTATAGTACGGCCTTTTCCTAAACTCAAATTCGAAATACAAAAGAATTTAAATGCCTTTGAGTCGATCATGGCATCCTTTTGTAATTGGGGGCTCCACCGACATATATGTTATCCTCCTTTGCATTTTACCTGCTTGTCATCTTGATAAATCTCATTAGTCCTCTAATCATGTGGTCATTATCACCAAAACCCACAATTAGGGCTTGATTGCACTTACAAATATTAGGTCTTCTCCATTCCCTTGGGGCACTATGTATAGTGCCCAGATTACAATGGACAGACCCAAAATGCCACTCTAAAGCTAGATTCTAAGCATATTCCTAACACGTAGGGGCATTTTGGTCCTTTTGTAATATAACAGTACAAGGGACCAAGTCGGATTTGACTTCCTATGTTGATGGCCGTTTGCTGCACGACTTCGAGCCTTGCGCTGCTCCTCACACCTCCAACACCCGATATCCTTGCACTTCATGAAATGTTGTCCTTTGTGGAGCCCTCCAGGTCTCCAAATGTATCCATGCTGGCTCTGCGAATGACCCCATCGGGTTCCTCAGGACACTTTTGCGCTCATCCTTTTGGGGACCCCACGAGGGTATCTTCGGTAGGGGCCAATGCCCACCACGACCCCTGCAAATCAACACTTTGAAAAGCCGTGAACGCGAATTTTTAAGTTATTAGTTAGCGAGATGTGAGAAAGAGGAACCCTATAATTGGTATCGGTCCCCAATATTATTCAAGCAAACCAAGCCACTGTTGAGACTAGACCATGCCATTTCTTTTTGTCTTATTTTGCTTTATCAATTTGCTTGCCTTTTCTTCATTTGAGATATGACATGAGTTTGATACTGATCATTTGCAATGAAACCTATTCAAAGCTCATCAAACTCATTAGTCCTTTATTTTTTTATCATTCAATCACCAAAACCTACTAGGGGGCCTATATGCAATTTGTAAGCTGCTTAGGGACAAAGTAAGCTAAAACAGAAGCCTGGCGGCATGTTTTTCTGTAGCTTTTTCTGATCGTGTCTCTCCCCACTGCCCACATATACTAACTAGCTACTAGGGAAGCTGTACCAAACAATACCATAGAGGTGAGCTGTGAACACATGGTGGATATGTGCCCATGTGTGTGTGATGAATGATTGACACATGTGTGAAAGGTTTGAGGCATTCCCAGTTGAGTCAAATTTCGTATGTGCTTGATTATGCTAATGGCTAACCGGAGGTGTTGTGTTGCATTGAGCATGTTGTGCAACATGTCTCTTGGCTGTGTTGGTGTGCATGTGTGGAGCACAGAGACGGTCGACGGACATGGAGAAGGTCAAGTAGAGACGTGTCGTGCTGATGGACTGGGAACGGTGAAGGACGGACGTGAAGCTTGGACCGAGGGACCAAGATGGCCAAAAGACCATCTGTGAGTGGCTAACACTTGGGGACATCGACAAGCAAGAGTACATGGGTGATGGAGACGGCGTCGGCCAAGTTAAGGAGGAGGACGATGGCGTCGTGGCACTTGGCAGAGGCTGGACACGCATCTTCATGGGTGATGAAGATGGCGTCGGTCAAGTCAAGAAGGAAGGCGAAGGCGTCAAGCTTGGCGGAGGTCTAACACGCGTCGACATCGGTTAGTCACGCATGGCGAGGCGTGCACAAGGGTTTGCCGGTTTGATCCTCAAAACTGAGGATGGACAGTTTGGTGGTTTGGGCCTCAAAACCATCAAAGGAGGGTTTGCTAGTTTGGGCCTCAAAACCAGGCGTGGACGGTTTGGTGGTTTGGGCCTCAAAATCATCGGCGGCGGGTTTGACCGGTTTGGGCCTCAAAACCGGCAAGTGGCGGATTGGCAGACACATGGGGGCATCTCAAAGCTTGCGTTGAGGTGAAGCGAAGTCGTGAAGGCGCCGGGTCCGTTGCATCAATGAGGAAAAACTTGGATGGTTTTACCCCTAGAGGGTATTTGGGTTGTGTGCTTCATGTAAGGGCGTTTCTATCTTTTGATGGGTACCTATATATATATGTGAAGGGTCTGGTTGGGTAGCTATCCTTGGAGTGTGTCTCTCTCATTTGTGTGGTGTGTGAGAGAAGGCTTGGGTGAGAGAGAGAAGTGGCTCTTGTTCTTCAGCTTTTTGCCATCTTAGCTTTGATTTGGCTAGGAGTGGCTTGTTATCCGACCTCTTGAGTTAACCCAAGGATCAAATTCGTGCTCCACTTGTTCCTCTCTCAAAAGCTGAATTATCTTTTTTCTGTGATTTTTGAAGCTATTTTTGGTGATTTTTTGTTTCTCGAAATTGGCTGCCTTTGTGGTGAAATTTCTTGGGGCAAATTGGTAATAGGACATGTGTGAACAAAGCTAGGGTGATTCCCTAACAAATATCTCACTTGGGCACCACAGATTTTGATTTCCCCCAAATTCCCCTTTGTTCTTAGGGTTTCTCGATTTTCTAAAATTGATGGTTAAATTCTCAATCTTGTTGAGGGCTTCCTGTTTGAACGGATCCTCTGTGATGGAGTGACGCTGTGGTTTGAATCCCAGTCTTGGTTTGGTTCATCTTCATGAGATTTGGAGCGGCTCGGTTTCCAGTATGCGTACTGTGTTATTTCTAAAAACTTGTTTGCTCCTTCTCTTTGTGCCGACAGCAGCAACTATCTGGTGTCTCAGTTTTGCAGGTCCGGAAGTAGCAGCTAGCCCAGCAACAACAATTTGCCCTGCAGCAGGAGTTCAACAAGAGTAGCCATGCTCTCTCTGCTTTGCAGCAGACACAATATCTAGTCAATCACAGCAGCTCGGCTCATCATCAGGTTTGCAATGCGTTCGATTTAGAGCAGCAGCTAGGCATGGATTCAATGCTTATGCAATGTCATTTTCGTGCTATGGTGTACCTGCTGGTATTTCATCAGTTGGTGCAGGTAAGCAGCAAGGTTTAGTTTTCAGACTATCAACTATTACTTTCTTACTTCACTGACCAATCATCTAGTATGTGCGACATGTTTGCCTGTAACTCTAATTAATCATTCTATTGGTCAGTTCATACGTGCTTGGAATTAAATACTTGTTTAGTCCCTTCTAGCTTATGTCATTAGCTTGTATGGCTGCTGGGTGTTAGTAGCTTCGTTGGCTTTCATTGGTCTAGTACTAGTGTTTCAGATAGCTTAAGGCAATTGTGTTTTATTGCAATTCAGCTGTTCAGTGCAACAACTTGGCTAGTGCTTCATCATCCTTTAATCACAAGCTTTTCAGCTAGCTCATGTGATGTCTCGGTATGCATGCCTGTATGTACTGTGTTGATCTCAATTGGTCACTAGCCTATGAGCAGCACATGTTCAAGTTTTGAGTTGATCTACTTTGCTATATCTTTTTGTACCAATCCTTAGTTTGCTCTTGCGAATTAGAAATATATATACATGTGTTTTCAGCTCATATAATTTCTTGGGAGGCAGCTGCATGTATGCTTATATTGGCTTGTGTTAGCAAAAGTTTTTATTGCATTATTATTTTGCTTCCGTATTGTTTTGAGAAAGTTCATAATCGTTCCAGCGGTCAATATATCACAAAATGGCATGTATGACCTTGGCGATTAGAAGAAAGGCGCTTTGGGTGGAAATCAGGATATAGGCAACTTTTTCTTGGCAAAGAATTTTAGTCGGCTCCCATTAACCCCCCCCCCTCTAGTCGCCGTTTTGGTCCTTCAATTGGTATCAGAGCTAGGCTAAGGATCTCCCACCTTAACCGGCTCTATGATCCATTTTTGGCGACTTGTTTTAGGGAGGTTTTGGTTCTGACTTTTATTGTCGAGTTTCGAGCTTTCTTTCAATAACACTATCGGTTCTTTGAGAAATGGCACCAAGCTCCTCTTCTTGTGTGTCTTTATCTTCAGGTTTGAGTGATGGAGTTGCAATTGAGTATGACCACAAGTGGAGGAATAAGCGTGCCAAACTTGACAAGGATGATCAAGCGATGGAATTGCTGCAACTTTTGACGGATGAGGCAAATCAAGAAGATGATATTCTACACAAGCTTCACAAGATGAGTGATGGGAGACTCTCCGAAGGTATAATGGGTTTGTTCATTCATCTTTGTGCTCATGGCAAGTTGATTGTTGAGCTTAAGAAGAAGTTGAACTTGTCTAGGCTTGATAGTGTGAATGCTTCAACTTCTTGCAAGCCTAGTATGTCTTTGCCTTGTAGATCTTGTGATAGTTTGCGCCTAGATAATGAGAAGTTGAAAAAGATCTTAGGCATAAAGTGATCCTTCTTGAGAGTGATGATGAAGTGATTGACTTGCCATGCTTTGTTTGTGAAGACTTGCACAAGGAGCTTGACTGTGCTAGAGATGAACTTGCTTTGCTTAAGTCAAATGCTTCTTTACCATGTGTTTCTTGTGAGTCTTTGCTTGCTGAAATTAATGAACTAAAATTGACTCACACCATATGTGTAGATGAACTTGAGCATGCTAGGGCTAAAATTGATGAGACAAGTTCTACGCCTTGTAGCTTGTGCTCTTTGTACGTCAATGACGATGCTTGCCTCACTTCATGTATTAATCATGATGTTTTGCTTGATGTGAATGATGATTTTTCTTCAACTGGTCTCATTTGCACATCATGCATTGAATTGGAAAATGAAATTTTGGCTTTGAAACAAATGCGCGATGATATGAGCGCCAAGTTGGTTGAGCACAATGACATGAGTGCCAACCTTGAGAAAGAGATTGAACTCTTGTGTACAACATATACCGAGTGCATTGGTAAGGAGATGCAAAACTTCAGAAATGCTCCTTGTTGTACTTGTGATCGCCTCAAATTTGAAAGTGAGGTTTTGGTCAAAAGATGCAAGAGTCTTTGTGCTAAGTCTTTGGATTCTTGCAACTCCGATGTTGGGGTTTCTAAGTTTGCTTCTTTGCAACTGGAGTTGAGTTCTTGTGTTGCGCGTGAGTCTTTGGATGATGGCACATGTGCTAAGGCTTTTTCCATAGCTAGTCCTAAGCTTGTTGCTTCTTCGGGTGATGTCCAAGGGATTTCTCATGGGAAGGGTGCTTCTTGCATTTTTGGGACCCAAGTTCCCAAACCAACCTTCCATTGCACCTTTTGCAAGAAAGATGGACATACATTTGATTTCTACTTTCGTCGTGTCAAATACAAGCGACGTGTTCGAGCTAAAGCTTTTAGGAAGCCACGTAGTCCTTCCCATGGCACGTGTGCTCCTAGTGCTGGCACCAAGTTATGTGTTGATGCTTCTTGTTCTAAATCCCAAGGGACTTCTCACTTGATGGAGAATGGTGATTTGTCCTCTCAAACCATGCCTTCCAATAGGCCTTTGTATCATTGCTCTTTTTGTGGGAAAGACGGGCATCAAAGAGCTTTTGCTATCGGCGTGCCAAACGCATGAGGCAAGCTTGTTCTTGTAGGCATTTGGTTGTTCATAGCCCTTCTCATGGTATGAACACTTGTGAGCCTAGGAAGAAGCCTCTTTTCATTGATGGATTTTATGACTCCTCTAGTGGGCTAGGTCATGATCATGGACTTGCTTCTAGTGCTTCTTGTGTTGGTCCATGACATGCTTCTCATGATGCTTCTATCTGTTCTTCTCATAAGACCTTGGGAGGTGGTTGCCTCTTTTCTCATGGAATTGCTCATTCTTCTTCTCGAGCTGTCCTTTTGAGGAATGCTTCCAAGGATGTTTCAAAATTTCATTTAAACCAACATTTGCATCATGCTAACCCACATGATAAGCTGAGTACTCCTTTTATGCATGTGACCAAGCCTTGGGTTCCCAAGTATATGCTTGCTAACCCTTTAGGATCCAAGACTCGGGTTTCTTTTGTCCTCTCGTGTGTAGGTACGAGGACACGGGGTGGAGAACATGTGCTTAGTGGAACTTGATCTTTGTACGGTGTGATCAAGACTTGATGGTTCTCTACACCCACTTTGATGGCCTCCAAGAGGCATGTGCTTTATTGTGGCGTCTACACACACCTTGTGAGCTATCATATACACTCATACCTTGTACATTCATGTTTTCTCACTTGTGGTACGAGATAGTTATTTAGGTGCTCTCTTGTACATTTCTTGCATGTATCATACTTGTATCATGCCTTTATGTCTAGTCTAGCTGTTTTATCTTTTTGTATCATATGCCATGCTAGCTTTTGTGTATACCTTGTTGACATGTTTGCTAGCCCAAGCTTTTAGCCATTTTAATTAGTATCATGTTACATGCTTTTACTTCCCAATTGGTATCATATTTGTGCAATGTAGCATGTGTTGAGATTTTTGTTGCCTTTGGTCTTGCTGTGCCTTTAGGTTGCTTTTTGCTCCTTGAGTTTACTTTCTTGGCTTGGTGTTGGAGCTTTTCTTTTGGTTTTGTGCCTTTTTGTTTCCTAGTTTTCTTTTGCTAGGTGTCTTTGGTTGAGGGGGAGTTCGGCTTCTTTCGAGGGGGAGTTGGTTCAATTTTGTGCCTTCTTGTTGCTTGGTTTCAACCTTCTCCTTGTGTGTTCAGTTCTTGTCTTCCCATTTCATCAAGGAGATTTCTTGGTATCACTTGTTTTGTTCCTTCATGTGGTATCATGTTTTGGTCCTTCAATTGGTATCCTTTCTATGGTACTCAATTGGGTCCTTTTGGTTGATTCTATTGATTTGGTTGAACCCTCCTAAGTGCTTCCTGATCTTGAGCCGAATCCCGTCTCTTTTAGCATTGCATCTCATCATGCAGTACAGAGCATTCCGAGCTTCATGTGTATATCACTTAGAATGAGATTATGCTGTTAGTGATGTTTTTTTCTTGTGTAGTACATGATGGTGCTTGGGCAAGCTTATGCTCACTTTGCTTATGTGATACAATTTTGATGAGCTAAGCCTGTTTTCTAAATATGAACATGACTCTTAATTGATGAAATATTAAACTTGTTCACTTCTGAGTTTGGCTCCTAGCATGTGTAGGATGTGTGATATCCTTTTGCTATCTTGTCTATGCTAGGTTGCTATGTCTCGTTCTCGGAGTCTTTCACTTCCTTGGATATGTTCTAAAATACTTGTTCTAAAATTTTGACTCCAAGATAAGTGAAATGAAAAGATTGAGAGGGTTTGCACTTGTCACACCTTATTGTATCGAACTGCTTCTCCTTGCACTTGAGATGAACTTGAGCAGTGTAGTGTATGACTGAAACCAAGGTTTTAAGCTTCTGATTGTCATTTTGACATAGGCTTCGCCCGGTTGAAAAGTAAGGCAAGACAGTGCTTACAACCTCTCGTAATCACATGCTTTGCCTCATACTTGTGCAAAACTTAAATAAAATCTGTTGAAACATAAGTCTTTGGTTCATCTTTGGCATGATGATTGACACCTGTTTGAGGTAGTCCACCCTGCATAGGTTTGCTAGCACTTGTTTGATCTTCTGCCTTCATCTCTTATGTGCTAATTCAGTGGTGAACCCTTTCTGAAGTACAAAATTTGCTCAAAATGCTTTGTAAATCATTGTTTGTATCATATGATCATTTTGAGCATCTGCTAGCACATGGATTTACTGCTTGATTCACATGACAATACCACTTATAGCATTTTCTCATTCTGGATGGTATACCCCTAAAGCTGTTGCATCTGCATCCCTATGCATTTCATAGCATATTTTGAGGGGAAGTTGCAGTTTGGTTGTCTTGTTGAGTGCATGTGCCAACAAGGGGGAGTATTGCATTCATGCCATAAGAGTCCACACTTCAAGGGGGAGCATGCATCTTTTGAGGGGGAGCATGTATCTTTTGCATTGGGTTGTGTTGAATTGGTGCTTTGTGCTAGTTGTGTTGAGA
>JAHUYU010003608.1:0-17873 GCA_030439765.1 Tripidium arundinaceum | reverse complement strand
TCAAGTTTAGAGGTATATATCCTCTCCTAACAAATCAATCTAGATCCTGAATTTTAGGGAATAAAAAGGAAATATCTCATCTCCTGGGCCGCCTGCCCCTACTGCTGGCGCGGCTCCTAGCCACTTGTGCGAGCTCGGCGCTGGTAAGTCACGCCGGTCATAACAATCAGCATATCATATTTTACATTCAGATTATAAGCAGTAAGCACAGAAACTTTATTGGTGGTTTTGGAGTGCACACGTGCTGCATTTACAGATTTAAAAAAACATACAAGTCCTAGTTGGATGCGATTGCCCCTTTTCTTTTTGGTTCCACAATCACTAGAAGCAAAAATATGGCCATATTGGACCATTTTAAATTGTACTGTAAAGGTTTGAATATCACACAGGTGATCAATCCACAAGCTTAAGAGGTGAATAAGTCTTACTTAAGTTAGTTTTTTTCAAAATTGAGCCCTATAATGTAGAGTAAGGTTTGGAAAATAATTCAGAAGCATTACTGCAGTATGCAGGAGATAAATATTAATGGTTTTTCTTCGGAAAGATTTATAAGATGTGTAGTAGATCTTAAAGAAAAGGAAAAAGAAAGGAAAATCAAGTTATAATTTCTATCCGAATAAATATCATATCAATTAGCCCAAAGAATTTATTATAGACATCTTATCAGTTCAATGATCACATATTATATAGCTGACTGATCCTGCTGAATAACCTAAAAGGTATGCAAACAGAATACCTGTAGAACTGGAGTTTCAACTTCAATAAAACCAAATGATTCCATTGTCTTGCGGATCTCAGAAACCACCTGTCAAAAATGCAATAATCTAAGTTCAAAGTATAAAGGAAGCTAGAACAAATTCTGTTAGTGCCGTAACTACTCATTAAGCTAGTTGTTTTTGGAGGACCTAAGGACGTGCTCTTACAATATGACAACACATGCATTAATTTCTTTTTTCCTACCACAACTCCCTTTAACCCATTAAGAAAAATATGTTCCTGTGCTACATAATATTTAAAATGATATAAGAGTTTCCAAACTAAATTACAATAGTAAATTAGTAATAGGTGTAGTTATTTGCACATCAGTTTCAGAATACAAATTTAGAATCACATGTAGTCAATACCTTTGCCCTAGCTCGGAATACATCAGCAACCTTAGGATTTGCAATCATGTCAACATACCTGTCATTATCAAAGATAGCACACATGGTCAGTGCACTGTGTAGAACAATCTTGCGATCATTTAAACTAGGACTAGGAATGAAGGAATAGCAACAAAGCTGCTAAAATAATAATCCTGAAGGGGAAAATGGTACCTTTTTATCCATTATTAGTCAAGCTTGAAAGAAACTAGAAATTAAAAGCATTGGCAGTATAATTAATGGTTTGTACATCGAAACCATATATTAAGGTATTAAATTAAATGGGTACTAATTTTGAACAGATGAGATATGACTTTGAAGGTGCAAGAAGCAAGATGAAAGCCAACCTTTGACGATAACGTTTGTCCACATCAGTTAATCCATGATACTTGTCTGGTAGTGGGAGTAAGGATTTTGTGAGAATTTCAAAAAATTTCACATAAACAGATAGCTCCCCTGCAATGAAACCCACCATGTCAAGAATATAGACATTTGGCAAATAACAAATTGACAGTATAGTAAGATATAGCCCGAGACTCAAGCAGTCCAGGTTTTTTAAAATTTGGAGCAGGCTGTTGTTTAGCTGATTTTCTTATTTATTTGTCTGCATAATGGAAGTAGGTTGCTTAGCTCTGACTTTCACTATTCAAAATAATTTATAATCAGATAACTAGTACTAGGAACTCACTTAGATAAATACGAAAACGAATTCCTTTGAATCTAATCAACAAATGGTGAAAAGAATGAGAATCTCAATAGCAAAGCTGAGGTTTGGAAGCTTGCTCTGCAAAATTAAGAAAAATGCTATATACCGATTCTGAGGAAATCACTGTGCAAATATACTTCTGGAAATTGTTACCTCATGCTTAAAATTTTAACTGAGTACAGACCAGTGAAACTACTGACAGATAGAATAGAAGTTATAATGAACCTTTCTCTGTCTTTTTAATGGATCCACTTGCACCTAATATATCACCAATATCAATAAATGCCTTCAGCTGCTCAAATTGGTCCTCCGTAAGGCTGTCTTTCTCGCAATAAAGCTACCCATAGCCAAAAGAAAGAAAGGCCCAGAAACACATAATCAGTGCCAAACAAATTATCATACTTCTGTAGCTAATAACAACAAATGCAACTGAAAACTGCAGATAGCTCAGCTGCTATGTGCAGATGGCTTACAAGCACAACATTATCAAGTAGCATATCCACATCAAATCAAATCCTAAGGAGAGAACAGAATAAGGCAAGTCGGTTGAAAGATCAGACCTGCACAGTCCCCGCATCGTCTCTTACAGTCATAAAAACAAGCTTCCCAAATGCCCTTCGGGCAACAATCCTGCCCGCCACGGACACCGACACGTCCTCGCAGACTTCACCATTCACAAGATGAGCGTACTGTTCCTGAAGCTCCTTGGTCGTGTGAGTCCTGTCCCACTTGTACGCGTACGGCTCATGCCCCTTCGCTCTGAGCTCCTCAACCTTGCAACCAGAAAACCAACGATCCCAAGCCCGTCAGTAGCAGCACGGAACCGAAAATTGGGGGCAACAGAATACACGCACAAAACAATGTAGAACTAAAGACGCGACATAGGAAGGAAGAACTGACTTTTTTGAGGCGGATGGCGCGGATGGAGTCGCGGTCGGAGGTGGAGGCGGATGAGGATGCGCTACGGCGTCGGCGGTCCTGAGGCTGCGCCGGCGGGTTCGTGGTGGCGGAGGCCGCGGAGCAGCAGCGGATGCGGAGGCCAAGGGTCCTTGAAGCGGCGGCGCGGGAGGCCGCGAAGCCGATGAGATTGGAGGAGGCCCTCCACGCCCGCAGCGCCTCCATTGCTCAGGGCAGGGCTCAACGCATGAGCGGGTTTGTAGGGGGGTGCCCGCAACGTGCTCGCCGCCGCGGCGCCCCGAGCGTGCGACTGACCAGCCGCGGCGGGAGAGGAGGGAGTGAGGGAGCAACCCGACGGACGGCGGGAGCGAGGATAGGGCTTGGGATCGTTGGTTTTCTGGTTGCAAGGTTGAGGAGCTCAGAGCGAAGGGGCATGAGCCGTACGCGTACAAGTGGGACAGGACTCACACGACCAAGGAGCTTCAGGAACAGTACGCTCATCTTGTGAATGGTGAAGTCTGCGAGGACGTGTCGGTGTCCGTGGCGGGCAGGATTGTTGCCCGAAGGGCATTTGGGAAGCTTGTTTTTATGACTGTAAGAGACGATGCGGGGACTGTGCAGGTCTGATCTTTCAACCGACTTGCCTTATTCTGTTCTCTCCTTAGGATTTGATTTGATGTGGATATGCTACTTGATAATGTTGTGCTTGTAAGCCATCTGCACATAGCAGCTGAGCTATCTGCAGTTTTCAGTTGCATTTGTTGTTATTAGCTACAGAAGTATGATAATTTGTTTGGCACTGATTATGTGTTTCTGGGCCTTTCTTTCTTTTGGCTATGGGTAGCTTTATTGCGAGAAAGACAGCCTTACGGAGGACCAATTTGAGCAGCTGAAGGCATTTATTGATATTGGTGATATATTAGGTGCAAGTGGATCCATTAAAAAGACAGAGAAAGGTTCATTATAACTTCTATTCTATCTGTCAGTAGTTTCACTGGTCTGTACTCAGTTAAAATTTTAAGCATGAGGTAACAATTTCCAGAAGTATATTTGCACAGTGATTTCCTCAGAATCGGTATATAGCATTTTTCTTAATTTTGCAGAGCAAGCTTCCAAACCTCAGCTTTGCTATTGAGATTCTCATTCTTTTCACCATTTGTTGATTAGATTCAAAGGAATTCGTTTTCGTATTTATCTAAGTGAGTTCCTAGTACTAGTTATCTGATTATAAATTATTTTGAATAGTGAAAGTCAGAGCTAAGCAACCTACTTCCATTATGCAGACAAATAAATAAGAAAATCAGCTAAACAACAGCCTGCTCCAAATTTTAAAAAACCTGGACTGCTTGAGTCTCGGGCTATATCTTACTATACTGTCAATTTGTTATTTGCCAAATGTCTATATTCTTGACATGGTGGGTTTCATTGCAGGGGAGCTATCTGTTTATGTGAAATTTTTTGAAATTCTCACAAAATCCTTACTCCCACTACCAGACAAGTATCATGGATTAACTGATGTGGACAAACGTTATCGTCAAAGGTTGGCTTTCATCTTGCTTCTTGCACCTTCAAAGTCATATCTCATCTGTTCAAAATTAGTACCCATTTAATTTAATACCTTAATATATGGTTTCGATGTACAAACCATTAATTATACTGCCAATGCTTTTAATTTCTAGTTTCTTTCAAGCTTGACTAATAATGGATAAAAAGGTACCATTTTCCCCTTCAGGATTATTATTTTAGCAGCTTTGTTGCTATTCCTTCATTCCTAGTCCTAGTTTAAATGATCGCAAGATTGTTCTACACAGTGCACTGACCATGTGTGCTATCTTTGATAATGACAGGTATGTTGACATGATTGCAAATCCTAAGGTTGCTGATGTATTCCGAGCTAGGGCAAAGGTATTGACTACATGTGATTCTAAATTTGTATTCTGAAACTGATGTGCAAATAACTACACCTATTACTAATTTACTATTGTAATTTAGTTTGGAAACTCTTATATCATTTTAAATATTATGTAGCACAGGAACATATTTTTCTTAATGGGTTAAAGGGAGTTGTGGTAGGAAAAAAGAAATTAATGCATGTGTTGTCATATTGTAAGAGCACGTCCTTAGGTCCTCCAAAAACAACTAGCTTAATGAGTAGTTACGGCACTAACAGAATTTGTTCTAGCTTCCTTTATACTTTGAACTTAGATTATTGCATTTTTGACAGGTGGTTTCTGAGATCCGCAAGACAATGGAATCATTTGGTTTTATTGAAGTTGAAACTCCAGTTCTACAGGTATTCTGTTTGCATACCTTTTAGGTTATTCAGCAGGATCAGTCAGCTATATAATATGTGATCATTGAACTGATAAGATGTCTATAATAAATTCTTTGGGCTAATTGATATGATATTTATTCGGATAGAAATTATAACTTGATTTTCCTTTCTTTTTCCTTTTCTTTAAGATCTACTACACATCTTATAAATCTTTCCGAAGAAAAACCATTAATATTTATCTCCTGCATACTGCAGTAATGCTTCTGAATTATTTTCCAAACCTTACTCTACATTATAGGGCTCAATTTTGAAAAAAACTAACTTAAGTAAGACTTATTCACCTCTTAAGCTTGTGGATTGATCACCTGTGTGATATTCAAACCTTTACAGTACAATTTAAAATGGTCCAATATGGCCATATTTTTGCTTCTAGTGATTGTGGAACCAAAAAGAAAAGGGGCAATCGCATCCAACTAGGACTTGTATGTTTTTTTAAATCTGTAAATGCAGCACGTGTGCACTCCAAAACCACCAATAAAGTTTCATGTGTTCTAGTTTTCAATAAATGCACATAGGATTTCATTTAAAATCAGTTTTTTTGCCGAACACGTTTGTGTCATTTCATTAAAGGTAAGCAAACAAAGAATAACACCACACCATCAGTGATAGGATCAGGGATCCTACCGCGGCTGCGTAGAGCGTAGGGGAAGGAGACAGGAGGCCAGGGCTTGTAACCCCAGCGACGGGCTGGTGCCGTGGTGCGCAAGTTGGGCGGCGGCGTGCGTGAACAGGGAGGCAGCAGAACAGAGAGAGAGGGAGATGGAGTCACGTGGGGAAGGCCCCTTGAGGCCAGGCAAGATAATTGCCTTGCTTAATTAACTCAATCAAGTTTAGAGGTATATATCCTCTCCTAACAAATCAATCTAGATCCTGAATTTTAGGGAATAAAAAGGAAATATCTCATCTCCTGGGCCGCCTGCCCCTACTGCTGGCGCGGCTCCTAGCCACTTGTGCGAGCTCGGCGCTGGTAAGTCACGCCGGTCATAACAATCAGCATATCATATTTTACATTCAGATTATAAGCAGTAAGCACAGAAACTTTATTGGTGGTTTTGGAGTGCACACGTGCTGCATTTACAGATTTAAAAAAACATACAAGTCCTAGTTGGATGCGATTGCCCCTTTTCTTTTTGGTTCCACAATCACTAGAAGCAAAAATATGGCCATATTGGACCATTTTAAATTGTACTGTAAAGGTTTGAATATCACACAGGTGATCAATCCACAAGCTTAAGAGGTGAATAAGTCTTACTTAAGTTAGTTTTTTTCAAAATTGAGCCCTATAATGTAGAGTAAGGTTTGGAAAATAATTCAGAAGCATTACTGCAGTATGCAGGAGATAAATATTAATGGTTTTTCTTCGGAAAGATTTATAAGATGTGTAGTAGATCTTAAAGAAAAGGAAAAAGAAAGGAAAATCAAGTTATAATTTCTATCCGAATAAATATCATATCAATTAGCCCAAAGAATTTATTATAGACATCTTATCAGTTCAATGATCACATATTATATAGCTGACTGATCCTGCTGAATAACCTAAAAGGTATGCAAACAGAATACCTGTAGAACTGGAGTTTCAACTTCAATAAAACCAAATGATTCCATTGTCTTGCGGATCTCAGAAACCACCTGTCAAAATGCAATAATCTAAGTTCAAAGTATAAAGGAAGCTAGAACAAATTCTGTTAGTGCCGTAACTACTCATTAAGCTAGTTGTTTTTGGAGGACCTAAGGACGTGCTCTTACAATATGACAACACATGCATTAATTTCTTTTTTCCTACCACAACTCCCTTTAACCCATTAAGAAAAATATGTTCCTGTGCTACATAATATTTAAAATGATATAAGAGTTTCCAAACTAAATTACAATAGTAAATTAGTAATAGGTGTAGTTATTTGCACATCAGTTTCAGAATACAAATTTAGAATCACATGTAGTCAATACCTTTGCCCTAGCTCGGAATACATCAGCAACCTTAGGATTTGCAATCATGTCAACATACCTGTCATTATCAAAGATAGCACACATGGTCAGTGCACTGTGTAGAACAATCTTGCGATCATTTAAACTAGGACTAGGAATGAAGGAATAGCAACAAAGCTGCTAAAATAATAATCCTGAAGGGGAAAATGGTACCTTTTTATCCATTATTAGTCAAGCTTGAAAGAAACTAGAAATTAAAAGCATTGGCAGTATAATTAATGGTTTGTACATCGAAACCATATATTAAGGTATTAAATTAAATGGGTACTAATTTTGAACAGATGAGATATGACTTTGAAGGTGCAAGAAGCAAGATGAAAGCCAACCTTTGACGATAACGTTTGTCCACATCAGTTAATCCATGATACTTGTCTGGTAGTGGGAGTAAGGATTTTGTGAGAATTTCAAAAAATTTCACATAAACAGATAGCTCCCCTGCAATGAAACCCACCATGTCAAGAATATAGACATTTGGCAAATAACAAATTGACAGTATAGTAAGATATAGCCCGAGACTCAAGCAGTCCAGGTTTTTTAAAATTTGGAGCAGGCTGTTGTTTAGCTGATTTTCTTATTTATTTGTCTGCATAATGGAAGTAGGTTGCTTAGCTCTGACTTTCACTATTCAAATAATTTATAATCAGATAACTAGTACTAGGAACTCACTTAGATAAATACGAAAACGAATTCCTTTGAATCTAATCAACAAATGGTGAAAAGAATGAGAATCTCAATAGCAAAGCTGAGGTTTGGAAGCTTGCTCTGCAAAATTAAGAAAAATGCTATATACCGATTCTGAGGAAATCACTGTGCAAATATACTTCTGGAAATTGTTACCTCATGCTTAAAATTTTAACTGAGTACAGACCAGTGAAACTACTGACAGATAGAATAGAAGTTATAATGAACCTTTCTCTGTCTTTTTAATGGATCCACTTGCACCTAATATATCACCAATATCAATAAATGCCTTCAGCTGCTCAAATTGGTCCTCCGTAAGGCTGTCTTTCTCGCAATAAAGCTACCCATAGCCAAAAGAAAGAAAGGCCCAGAAACACATAATCAGTGCCAAACAAATTATCATACTTCTGTAGCTAATAACAACAAATGCAACTGAAAACTGCAGATAGCTCAGCTGCTATGTGCAGATGGCTTACAAGCACAACATTATCAAGTAGCATATCCACATCAAATCAAATCCTAAGGAGAGAACAGAATAAGGCAAGTCGGTTGAAAGATCAGACCTGCACAGTCCCCGCATCGTCTCTTACAGTCATAAAAACAAGCTTCCCAAATGCCCTTCGGGCAACAATCCTGCCCGCCACGGACACCGACACGTCCTCGCAGACTTCACCATTCACAAGATGAGCGTACTGTTCCTGAAGCTCCTTGGTCGTGTGAGTCCTGTCCCACTTGTACGCGTACGGCTCATGCCCCTTCGCTCTGAGCTCCTCAACCTTGCAACCAGAAAACCAACGATCCCAAGCCCTATCCTCGCTCCCGCCGTCCGTCGGGTTGCTCCCTCACTCCCTCCTCTCCCGCCGCGGCTGGTCAGTCGCACGCTCGGGGCGCCGCGGCGGCGAGCACGTTGCGGGCACCCCCCTACAAACCCGCTCATGCGTTGAGCCCTGCCCTGAGCAATGGAGGCGCTGCGGGCGTGGAGGGCCTCCTCCAATCTCATCGGCTTCGCGGCCTCCCGCGCCGCCGCTTCAAGGACCCTTGGCCTCCGCATCCGCTGCTGCTCCGCGGCCTCCGCCACCACGAACCCGCCGGCGCAGCCTCAGGACCGCCGACGCCGTAGCGCATCCTCATCCGCCTCCACCTCCGACCGCGACTCCATCCGCGCCATCCGCCTCAAAAAAGTCAGTTCTTCCTTCCTATGTCGCGTCTTTAGTTCTACATTGTTTTGTGCGTGTATTCTGTTGCCCCCAATTTTCGGTTCCGTGCTGCTACTGACGGGCTTGGGATCGTTGGTTTTCTGGTTGCAAGGTTGAGGAGCTCAGAGCGAAGGGGCATGAGCCGTACGCGTACAAGTGGGACAGGACTCACACGACCAAGGAGCTTCAGGAACAGTACGCTCATCTTGTGAATGGTGAAGTCTGCGAGGACGTGTCGGTGTCCGTGGCGGGCAGGATTGTTGCCCGAAGGGCATTTGGGAAGCTTGTTTTTATGACTGTAAGAGACGATGCGGGGACTGTGCAGGTCTGATCTTTCAACCGACTTGCCTTATTCTGTTCTCTCCTTAGGATTTGATTTGATGTGGATATGCTACTTGATAATGTTGTGCTTGTAAGCCATCTGCACATAGCAGCTGAGCTATCTGCAGTTTTCAGTTGCATTTGTTGTTATTAGCTACAGAAGTATGATAATTTGTTTGGCACTGATTATGTGTTTCTGGGCCTTTCTTTCTTTTGGCTATGGGTAGCTTTATTGCGAGAAAGACAGCCTTACGGAGGACCAATTTGAGCAGCTGAAGGCATTTATTGATATTGGTGATATATTAGGTGCAAGTGGATCCATTAAAAAGACAGAGAAAGGTTCATTATAACTTCTATTCTATCTGTCAGTAGTTTCACTGGTCTGTACTCAGTTAAAATTTTAAGCATGAGGTAACAATTTCCAGAAGTATATTTGCACAGTGATTTCCTCAGAATCGGTATATAGCATTTTTCTTAATTTTGCAGAGCAAGCTTCCAAACCTCAGCTTTGCTATTGAGATTCTCATTCTTTTCACCATTTGTTGATTAGATTCAAAGGAATTCGTTTTCGTATTTATCTAAGTGAGTTCCTAGTACTAGTTATCTGATTATAAATTATTTTGAATAGTGAAAGTCAGAGCTAAGCAACCTACTTCCATTATGCAGACAAATAAATAAGAAAATCAGCTAAACAACAGCCTGCTCCAAATTTTAAAAAACCTGGACTGCTTGAGTCTCGGGCTATATCTTACTATACTGTCAATTTGTTATTTGCCAAATGTCTATATTCTTGACATGGTGGGTTTCATTGCAGGGGAGCTATCTGTTTATGTGAAATTTTTTGAAATTCTCACAAAATCCTTACTCCCACTACCAGACAAGTATCATGGATTAACTGATGTGGACAAACGTTATCGTCAAAGGTTGGCTTTCATCTTGCTTCTTGCACCTTCAAAGTCATATCTCATCTGTTCAAAATTAGTACCCATTTAATTTAATACCTTAATATATGGTTTCGATGTACAAACCATTAATTATACTGCCAATGCTTTTAATTTCTAGTTTCTTTCAAGCTTGACTAATAATGGATAAAAAGGTACCATTTTCCCCTTCAGGATTATTATTTTAGCAGCTTTGTTGCTATTCCTTCATTCCTAGTCCTAGTTTAAATGATCGCAAGATTGTTCTACACAGTGCACTGACCATGTGTGCTATCTTTGATAATGACAGGTATGTTGACATGATTGCAAATCCTAAGGTTGCTGATGTATTCCGAGCTAGGGCAAAGGTATTGACTACATGTGATTCTAAATTTGTATTCTGAAACTGATGTGCAAATAACTACACCTATTACTAATTTACTATTGTAATTTAGTTTGGAAACTCTTATATCATTTTAAATATTATGTAGCACAGGAACATATTTTTCTTAATGGGTTAAAGGGAGTTGTGGTAGGAAAAAAGAAATTAATGCATGTGTTGTCATATTGTAAGAGCACGTCCTTAGGTCCTCCAAAAACAACTAGCTTAATGAGTAGTTACGGCACTAACAGAATTTGTTCTAGCTTCCTTTATACTTTGAACTTAGATTATTGCATTTTTGACAGGTGGTTTCTGAGATCCGCAAGACAATGGAATCATTTGGTTTTATTGAAGTTGAAACTCCAGTTCTACAGGTATTCTGTTTGCATACCTTTTAGGTTATTCAGCAGGATCAGTCAGCTATATAATATGTGATCATTGAACTGATAAGATGTCTATAATAAATTCTTTGGGCTAATTGATATGATATTTATTCGGATAGAAATTATAACTTGATTTTCCTTTCTTTTTCCTTTTCTTTAAGATCTACTACACATCTTATAAATCTTTCCGAAGAAAAACCATTAATATTTATCTCCTGCATACTGCAGTAATGCTTCTGAATTATTTTCCAAACCTTACTCTACATTATAGGGCTCAATTTTGAAAAAAACTAACTTAAGTAAGACTTATTCACCTCTTAAGCTTGTGGATTGATCACCTGTGTGATATTCAAACCTTTACAGTACAATTTAAAATGGTCCAATATGGCCATATTTTTGCTTCTAGTGATTGTGGAACCAAAAAGAAAAGGGGCAATCGCATCCAACTAGGACTTGTATGTTTTTTTAAATCTGTAAATGCAGCACGTGTGCACTCCAAAACCACCAATAAAGTTTCTGTGCTTACTGCTTATAATCTGAATGTAAAATATGATATGCTGATTGTTATGACCGGCGTGACTTACCAGCGCCGAGCTCGCACAAGTGGCTAGGAGCCGCGCCAGCAGTAGGGGCAGGCGGCCCAGGAGATGAGATATTTCCTTTTTATTCCCTAAAATTCAGGATCTAGATTGATTTGTTAGGAGAGGATATATACCTCTAAACTTGATTGAGTTAATTAAGCAAGGCAATTATCTTGCCTGGCCTCAAGGGGCCTTCCCCACGTGACTCCATCTCCCTCTCTCTCTGTTCTGCTGCCTCCCTGTTCACGCACGCCGCCGCCCAACTTGCGCACCACGGCACCAGCCCGTCGCCGGGGTTACAAGCCCTGGCCTCCTGTCTCCTTCCCCTACGCTCTACGCAGCCGCGGTAGGATCCCTGATCCTATCACTGATGGTGTGGTGTTATTCTTTGTTTGCTTACCTTTAATGAAATGACACAAACGTGTTCGGCAAAAAAACTGATTTTAAATGAAATCCTATGTGCATTTATTGAAAACTAGAACACATGAAACTACTTTACACTAAAGCAGAAAGGCATTCAAGCTTAAAAATGCACAATGTAATTTAATTTTAGACAAACGCACAATTTCATTAGTACATTAATTTGATTTGGCCTGAAATTTATTTATTGGTGAATAACTTCAAACATCAGCATATTGGATTCCTACTCTGGCAATTCATCTCTAGATCTTGAATCGTTTGTGGAGCATAACAAGGGATCATCTCATCATCATCATTGATGGCTCACATAGGTTGTAAAGCTCAGCAAAAAGGCAGAAAACATATTGGCCATAGCCATATCTTTCTTAAAAAAGGTTAATATGCTATTAGTGTAGTTGAACCAATGCAGTTGATACAACCTAGCATAGTACTAATATGTTATAAAAGAATTAGGTTCTTTTTGTGTCACTATGCTTGTTATTGATCACTAGTTTGTCTTCTCTGGTTGTCCTTTCTTCATTTACATCATTACACATAATAAAAATGTTGAAAACAGGGAGCAGCAGGTGGTGCTGAAGCTAGACCTTTTATAACCTACCATAACTCACTTCAAAGAGATCTTTACTTGAGGATTGCAACAGAGCTGCATTTGAAAAGGATGTTGGTAAGGCTACATTTCAGTTCCTTGTTCTTTTTATTTTGGTAGCTTCATAGTTGATTCTCTAAACAGTTCATGGCAGCATCAATTGCTTTTTCTTTATGCTGAATACAGGTATACTACATGCATACTGCAGAATCTTATATAACAGACACTACTGTATTGTAATTATGTCAGTCTGCTGAATTTAGCATGTTCATACAATTATTAATCAATGTATCTTAATTTTCTCAGTATGATCTTAATCTAGCATGTTAGTACAGCTATTAATGAATAAGCTTTGAAATTTGTTTGCCAGATTAATCCTGTGTGCCTCTACTGGTAAATGTCAAATGTCCCCAAATACCAATATATTTTGTTTCTTTTGGGGTGAATTTGTCACTTTAAGATTTCATGCTATAGCACTTGTATTGACGCCTTTATTCAGCCGTGCTTAAGCATTTGAAGGGTATCAATGTGACCATGCAGTATGCACTGTGCCAATGGTCTAGTTTGTTTCTACAACTTTTTTGCCTCAACGCCAATCTTTTTCTTACTCCTGACTCCTGGGTACCATTGATAAAGTGTAGGTTGGAGGTCTTGAGAAGGTCTATGAGATTGGAAGAATATTCCGGAATGAAGGCATTTCTACTCGTCATAATCCTGAATTTACCACTATCGAGGTAGGAGTTTATTTGCCCCCTCCAAATATGCTTGTATCAATGGATTACTTTTATCCTTGCCAGCATAAGTGCATTGTGTATATTCTACGTTCCTTTGTCTGCCTCCCTTTTGCATGGCAGAATGTTTTATACTTTAAATAAGGTCTGATTTTACTTATCTTTGCAAACTAGATGTATGAAGCATATTCAGACTATGAAAGCATGATGAATATGGCTGAAGAAATTGTTACTCGATGTGCTATGGCTACTCATGGCAAGCTTAAGGTTGATTATGAGGTAATTGTGGTCTTTATTCTAATATTACTTTGAGCATATATTGCACGCTATTCTGTTTGAATTGTTTGGACACCAATGCCTTATCACGCAAACATCATGCTGCGATTTGTCGCTTATGTAATAGAAGTAATCCCCAATGTGCTACATTACTGTGTAACCTTTTTTGATGCCATTTCAACAAATTACTTATCAACTATTACTTCCTGAGCTTGTAGTACATATGCACTTGCATTGACACTTCAATGCAGAGCTGTACATTTCTGTCTTTCTACCATTAGTTAATAATGTGCTGATTAATATCAAACAGGGAACTGAAATCTCTCTTGAAAGACCATGGAGGAGGGAGACCATGCATTCTCTTGTCAAAGAAGCAACTGGAATCGACTTTAACAGCTTCGGAGACGTTGAATCTGCAAAAAGAGCTGTGAGGGGGCTGCCAGGTTTCGGAGTAGGAAACAATGAAAGTACTTCGTTGCAAGCCTGTTCATCTGTTGGACATGTTCTCAATGAGGTACCTTGAGGCTTTCATTTTGTACACTTGTTTTATTATTAATGGTGTTCATTTTCGTTCTCTTCCTTTTTTGTTGGTGGCTCACGTTGGCTTTCAACTCTAGCCTACCTCAACTTGCTTGTGACTATAAGGTTTTGTTATTGTTGTTGTTTTATTTTTTATTGACGGTGTCGGTAATGAGTCTTCTCCTGATCACTTAACAAGTGGGATTAAATAGATTACCTACAAAAAGAAAGTGAAGTTTTTGTTTGAGAAACAGAAGCCAGCAAAAAAAAAAAGAGTAAAGTATATTCTACAAAGACCACACTGCAAAAGACCACACTGATGGAATCTGGCAACGAATGTTGTAGTTTTTTGTCTCCTATTTTGTGGGTTGTTCCATTCCTGGTTACGGAAACCAGAGCCACTATTATGCTGAGTAATCATGCTATTAGTTAATGTGTCTGTTTAATTATGGATACATTGTTTTGAATTTTTAATTATGTGGACGGACTAGTGGCTCACATATTTGGCTGCCGCAATTGACTTTCTTATGAATATGAATACGTTGTTTCCGAAAATTTGTTCATGGATCTTACGGAAAGTTTCTATTGATTTGCCTTAAGGAGTTTACTGATGATTTATGGAATGTGTAGTTTAGTGAATATGTACACCTTAAACTACATGAGAAGTACACCTTAAACTACATGAGAATTGTGCTTTCTTGGTTTACCTCACCAGTATAAACATGTATGTGGCTATGTCCCGAGAACTTTATTCAGATTAGAGTATCAATGAAATGTTGCGTCCCTGGTTGCTGTTTTCTTATGAAACACTATAATGTTCCTTTATTTATTGTATACTAGCAAATATGCCCATGCATTGCAACGGGGAAAAAACCCTAGCATGCTCAAGCCCAATAAACATGGCGTAAGGTAATTTGACTGGACAACGAACTGCTCAAGGTTTCAGTTCACGTTTTGATTTGTTGGACTATTGACTCAACCGGGTTCTAAAATAATAATTTAGAATAAGTTTTGTTTCTAATTGAAACCGCAACAACTTGGTGGTGGGAATCTCCTTTCTAAGGGTCAAGGGTTTGAAGGCCCATGATTGTTGCTATTTTTTTTTACTTTGTTTTTCGCTTTTTTTTATTACTACTACAATATTAGGGAACAGGAAAGCAAAGAAACAATACAAAGAATTACAAGGATTCTAGCTGTTGGTTCATGAGAGGGAGATAACTACTCTTTGTTCTATGGACAGCCAAGGCAAATTCATGCTTGAATTTAGCTGTATTTGATGTCATAGTTGGATCTTTTGCATTGAAAATCCAGTCATTTTGTAATAGCTTCTCAAAATCTTGAACTGCAAGATTTAATTGTCTTAGTGTTCTAAGTTTCGTTCGGTTGGTTGAAACTTGGTTGTTTTAGCTCATGAACCTCATTTAACAATTTTACATCTCATGGTCAGGTTTTTGAGACTTTTGTTGAATCTACTCTTGTACAACCAACATTTGTCCTTGACTACCCAGTTGAGATATCACCATTGGCAAAACCACATCGGAGGTAAACACTCCTATTTCATTTTGCATGGCACCCACATATTTTGAGATTCAAATGCTATTCCATTTTTGTGGTTAATGGTACCATGCCATAAAAGAAATCAACAGTCAGTGTTGAAATATTTTTTTATTAAGGACACTTTAAAGTCAAAAGTTCATTATTTGAACCTGTTTTTTTGTACAAGCAACTGTATGAATGGAAAATTGTGTGCACAAACACACATATTTTAGAAACAGTTGTCTGTATTCTGCAATCTCTGCTAAAGGCCACAAGATAAAAAAATGTTTTGGTTTCCGACACATGCTACACTGTTTCTTATATTATGTAATATATGTTACTGGATGCTAGGGACCTTTCGGTACAAATGAACTGTTCTGTCTATTTTGATTCTTTAATTAGAGTTTTGGTGCATGTCATTATGTTATGACCTTTTGTACTCACCTCAGTAATTTTTTTCCTCTTGCTGTAGTCATGTTGGCCTTACTGAGCGATTTGAACTTTTCATTTGTGCCGAAAGGTCCCTAGCATCCAGTAACATATATTACATAATATAAGAAACAGTGTAGCATGTGTCGGAAACCAAAACATTTTTTTATCTTGTGGCCTTTAGCAGAGATTGCAGAATACAGACAACTGTTTCTAAAATATGTGTGTTTGTGCACACAATTTTCCATTCATACAGTTGCTTGTACAAAAAAACAGGTTCAAATAATGAACTTTTGACTTTAAAGTGTCCTTAATAAAAAAATATTTCAACACTGACTGTTGATTTCTTTTATGGCATGGTACCATTAACCACAAAAATGGAATAGCATTTGAATCTCAAAATATGTGGGTGCCATGCAAAATGAAATAGGAGTGTTTACCTCCGATGTGGTTTTGCCAATGGTGATATCTCAACTGGGTAGTCAAGGACAAATGTTGGTTGTACAAGAGTAGATTCAACAAAAGTCTCAAAAACCTGACCATGAGATGTAAAATTGTTAAATGAGGTTCATGAGCTAAAACAACCAAGTTTCAACCAACCGAACGAAACTTAGAACACTAAGACAATTAAATCTTGCAGTTCAAGATTTTGAGAAGCTATTACAAAATGACTGGATTTTCAATGCAAAAGATCCAACTATGACATCAAATACAGCTAAATTCAAGCATGAATTTGCCTTGGCTGTCCATAGAACAAAGAGTAGTTATCTCCCTCTCATGAACCAACAGCTAGAATCCTTGTAATTCTTTGTATTGTTTCTTTGCTTTCCTGTTCCCTAATATTGTAGTAGTAATAAAAAAAAGCGAAAAACAAAGTAAAAAAAAATAGCAACAATCATGGGCCTTCAAACCCTTGACCCTTAGAAAGGAGATTCCCACCACCAAGTTGTTGCGGTTTCAATTAGAAACAAAACTTATTCTAAATTATTATTTTAGAACCCGGTTGAGTCAATAGTCCAACAAATCAAAACGTGAACTGAAACCTTGAGCAGTTCGTTGTCCAGTCAAATTACCTTACGCCATGTTTATTGGGCTTGAGCATGCTAGGGTTTTTTCCCCGTTGCAATGCATGGGCATATTTGCTAGTATACAATAAATAAAGGAACATTATAGTGTTTCATAAGAAAACAGCAACCAGGGACGCAACATTTCATTGATACTCTAATCTGAATAAAGTTCTCGGGACATAGCCACATACATGTTTATACTGGTGAGGTAAACCAAGAAAGCACAATTCTCATGTAGTTTAAGGTGTACTTCTCATGTAGTTTAAGGTGTACATATTCACTAAACTACACATTCCATAAATCATCAGTAAACTCCTTAAGGCAAATCAATAGAAACTTTCCGTAAGATCCATGAACAAATTTTCGGAAACAACGTATTCATATTCATAAGAAAGTCAATTGCGGCAGCCAAATATGTGAGCCACTAGTCCGTCCACATAATTAAAAATTCAAAACAATGTATCCATAATTAAACAGACACATTAACTAATAGCATGATTACTCAGCATAATAGTGGCTCTGGTTTCCGTAACCAGGAATGGAACAACCCACAAAATAGGAGACAAAAAACTACAACATTCGTTGCCAGATTCCATCAGTGTGGTCTTTTGCAGTGTGGTCTTTGTAGAATATACTTTACTCTTTTTTTTTTTGCTGGCTTCTGTTTCTCAAACAAAAACTTCACTTTCTTTTTGTAGGTAATCTATTTAATCCCACTTGTTAAGTGATCAGGAGAAGACTCATTACCGACACCGTCAATAAAAAATAAAACAACAACG
>JAHUYU010000904.1:0-17606 GCA_030439765.1 Tripidium arundinaceum | reverse complement strand
AATAAACTAGCAAACAATACTTTCAGCCATAATAACCAGCGAAACGAACAGGGTTGTTTGATCTATCAGTGATAGATCTAAGTAATGGTGTTGTGGTGGCTCAGGTGCGGTATGATTATAAAATATACATGTAGGGTGTCTACGTTTTGTCTTTTTTATAAGTCTGCAATGGAATGGTGGTGTTATTGTGCGTGGTTTAGAGAGCAGAGGTCACTAGTACAGAGACATACTATACATGTGGGTCTATATGCATTGTCACTGGTGTTTTCCAGCACCGTCTACACTGGAGGCCAGTGAAAATGGGACCACAGCACAGACGATTATTTTTGAACCGCCTGTGGAAATCTATTTCCACAGACGGCTCACTTAGTGAACCGCGTAAATGAACCATTTACAATGGATTTCCACAGGCGGTTAAAAAATAACCGCCTGTGATGTTGGATATTTTTATATTATTAAATATATACATATATATTGATATTTGAACTACTAAACCTTATTGGATGGTGTTCAAATATAGCAACATAAAATTTAAATATTTCATACATACATTTATATACATCAAAATTTCGTGCTCACGAACATAAAGTTACAAGAGTATCTATACGTCACACATTATATACATCAAAGTTTTCACCCGTTTTCTAATAACTGTCTCGACTAAGTTAAAGCCTACTAATATCTGTGAGCATTCTATACTCTGAGCGTGCTAAGACACTGGTAGCATCGTGATATTTTCCATCACTTGAAATGACTTCTTTCAAGATGAATGAGCATAGGTCCTCAACTATGTTGTATAAAGTACGTTCGGTCATGTGCTTAGCCTTTTTTACATCAAATTTCTGAAAAGGAGGTTTATAAACATCATATATTTACACTTGATAATACATTTGCAAATTTAATGTCAGAAATACATACATGACTATTACTTATATTACCTTAGAAGGGTGCCGTTCTCTCTCATGAACTCGCACACGTAAAATCCACAGTGGACCGATCCGGATGGTTGCTTGTAGCACTATATAACAGGAAATTGGTTATTTACTTGCAACATCGTCCTATGTATTATACATGTATGATATGTATTCATAAATTTTCATACATACCGGCCAGTTATGATATATTTTCAATGGCTGCGCTTGTGTTGACGACTCGCACCTTCCACCTTTAATCAATGAGATGTTGAGAATAACAAGGTGATTCTATTCGAGATTATAGGGTATATAGGTATTACAAGATTAAAGGTGGAAGGTGCGAGTCGTCAACACAAGCGCAGCCATTGAAAATATATCATAACTGGCCGGTATGTATGAAAATTTATGAATACATATCATACATGTATAATACATAGGACGATGTTGCAAGTAAATAACCAATTTCCTGTTATATAGTGCTACAAGCAACCATCCGGATCGGTCCACTGTGGATTTTACGTGTGCGAGTTCATGAGAGAGAACGGCACCCTTCTAAGGTAATATAAGTAATAGTCATGTATGTATTTCTGACATTAAATTTGCAAATGTATTATCAAGTGTAAATATATGATGTTTATAAACCTCCTTTTCAGAAATTTGATGTAAAAAAGGCTAAGCACATGACCGAACGTACTTTATACAACATAGTTGAGGACCTATGCTCATTCATCTTGAAAGAAGTCATTTCAAGTGATGGAAAATATCACGATGCTACCAGTGTCTTAGCACGCTCAGAGTATAGAATGCTCACAGATATTAGTAGGCTTTAACTTAGTCGAGACAGTTATTAGAAAACGGGTGAAAACTTTGATGTATATAATGTGTGACGTATAGATACTCTTGTAACTTTATGTTCGTGAGCACGAAATTTTGATGTATATAAATGTATGTATGAAATATTTAAATTTTATGTTGCTATATTTGAACACCATCCAATAAGGTTTAGTAGTTCAAATATCAATATATATGTATATATTTAATAATATAAAAATATCCAACATCACAGGCGGTTATTTTTTAACCGCCTGTGGAAATCCATTGTAAATGGTTCATTTACGCGGTTCACTAAGTGAGCCGTCTGTGGAAATAGATTTCCACAGGCGGTTCAAAAATAATCGTCTGTGCTGTGGTCCCATTTTCACTGGCCTCCAGTGTAGACGGTGCTGGAAAACACCAGTGACAATGCATATAGACCCACATGTATAGTATGTCTCTGTACTAGTGACCTCTGCTCTCTAAACCACGCACAATAACACCACCATTCCATTGCAGACTTATAAAAAAGACAAAACGTAGACACCCTACATGTATATTTTATAATCATACCGCACCTGAGCCACCACAACACCATTACTTAGATCTATCACTGATAGATCAAACAACCCTGTTCGTTTCGCTGGTTCAGCGGAATCAGTAGCCATCCAGCAGTGTTTTTATCTCACAATAAACTAGCAAACAATACTTTCAGCCATAATAATCCAGCGAAACGAACAGGCTGTAAGCTAATTAAGAAAATTACATGTACAACACACTCCAACACATACATGCACACGACACCACAATATGGAGCTAAATTAAGGAGTCAATCTTTCATACGCTGTCCTCTCCTCCGTCCTCGGATAAAGAGGACTACTGTAGTTGAGGGCAATAATCTCGCAAACGATGGCTGGGGCTCTTGCAGAGGGCACAGGTATTGGGGCCTCCAAAGATGGACTTTCCACGGTAAGCTAGGTCCGCCTTCGGTGCATTCTCAATTCTAGTAGCCATACTTTTTGCATATGGTGCATTGTGGAGCGTTACATGCTTGAGTTAGATGGTCACCGCAGGTACCACACTTGTCACAAACATAGTTCCAGTCTCTTTGGATGTGGCTCGCATTTCCGCATACCAAGCATCCGCCGGCGCTGCCATTGTCGGTGGCCTCACCACTGGGGCTGCTGCTGGACCTAATCGATTCACACACAGCACAAGTGAGACAAGGCCAGTTATAAAAGAAGTTAGTACCTAGTTACGTCTCCACTATCTTTAATAGATGGACAAATGTGATGCTAGGCCTTCACGTTAGCTTAAAATAACGAAACTGTTAATCAGATAATAATAATAATAATAATAATAATAATAATAATAATAATAATAATAATAATAATAATAATAATAATAATAATAATAATAATAATAATAAGAAAAAAGGTTATTCATGCAACAATAGTTTATCGCATATATTTTTTGATTGCCTATTTTAGAACTTACTTGTTTGATTCCAAAATCAAAGGAAAATAAAGAAGATTGGATCGGTGGGGATGGAGAAGGATTGAACGAACAGGGCATTAGACTTAGCAATACCTGCTAGCCGTGTCTCTCACACGAGGGGCAGATCCCAGGAAGCTGTTGTTGGGCAGGAGTAAGGCCGGACGAAAAACTCGAAGCTCGTTAGCTCGCTCGGCTCGTGGCTAGCTCGGCTCGGCTCGTTACTATAACGAGCCGAGCCGAGCCGAGCCAAGATTTTAGCTCGTTAGCTATAACGAGCCAACTCGAGCTAGCTCGCGAGCGGCTTGCGAGCCAAATGAGCCATAGTTTTAGGGAAAAAGTCATCAAAACTTATATTATGTTTGTATTATTTCATGTCTTGCACTCTGCAAATGGTTGATATGTTTGCTCATATGAATATTTTATTTAATTTAAGGCTATTGGATATATTATTTTTGTATTATTACTATTTCCAAGCTTTTGATAAATGCAAATATTAAATTTTATATATTTTTTATAACTGGCTCGCGAGCCTAACGAGCCAGCTCGATCTTTTAACGAGCCGAGCCGATCTGGCTTTTTGGCTCGTTAAGATAACGAGCCAAGCCGAGCTAGCTCGTTATCCTAATGAGCCATAACGAGCCGAGCTGAGCCGGCTCGTTATCCAGCCTTAGGCAAGAGGCAGCGGCGCGGTGCCATTGTATATATATCTTTTGGTTTTGGAACTCTTTCTCCTTAATGATGATGACGATGAAACGCTCCGTGTGTCTACACACACACAGCTATAGCCAAAGCCAAGGAACATCATCCATGGCACGATCGGAGTTACTTAAACCGAGTCGAGTCGGAGTATTAATTATGAGTAAAATCCACCTTGGTCCTTAAACTTGTGTTGCGGTCTCAAATAGGTCCGTGTACTTCTGAAACTAGATTTTCGGGCCCCTAAACTTGCTAAATTTGTCATCAAAGGTCCAAAACCGGATTGGAAAAGCTGTTTTAGCAAACATGGCAGCCACTGTGTCTAGGGCGCAAGGCCCTCGCCCCAGCGGCGGCGCGGCGGGACGCGACGACGAGCAGTGGCAGGCGCCGAGCAAGGCCTGACCTTCCTGTGGCGTGGTTGCGGCTGCAGCAGCAGCGGCGCTAGACGCTTTCGGTTCTGGCGTCATCGCCAGCCACCTCGAGCGCCGTCGCGCTGTGCCCAAGGCGTCGGACACTAGCAGGTGGTGGGGCTGGGCCCGTGCTCGGCAGCTACCGGCCTCGTTCTCGAATCCATGCATCTGAACTAGGTGCGTTCCATCCTAATGCTGTTTGAGGACGATGGAACACACGGTTGTGCATTTGGCCATGTGGGGCAAATTAAAGGCAAGTTCAGAACCATGACGGTTGTGTCGTCAGCGCCGGGCATGAACTGCCCGTGGAAGGTGGCGGGGGGTGTTGTGGTCCAGCCCACCGATGTCCCCTCCTGCAGCGTGTCTATCCTCCACCGCCACCAACGACACCGCCTGCTAGTGTGCAGGGATGGGGTGCGTCGCAGAGCACGCCACTGCCGCGGCCAGAACCACGAGGACGACCAGAGCCAACAACGATGACCTGGACATGCCGACAATCTGCTGGCTGCTACTGCTAGTGCTAGGTACCTGATCACGACTCGCTAGTCGATCCACTGATCCTTGACTTGGCGCTTCCACGCATGTAAAGCACCCAACTAATCACTAGCTTCTTTGTGCATGCACCATGCCGTAGCCGACTCGCCGTCCAACAGGTGGTGGCCCGGCCGTGTCGGGCTCGAAGCAAGGGTTGGCTCTATTGCGCGGTAGCCATAGTACACGCCGGCGATGAAGGGCAGGATGCGGCCGGACAGCCAGACACGACCAACGACCGTAAGGGCGGCTGCTGGCCCACCGGTGCAAAGTTGACGGCCGGCGATCTGCACGGCCATGGCTGACACCTAGGGCCACGAAGTTGCCGGCAATCTGCAAGGCCGGGTCCGCCACGCAAGGCATAGCCCAGTCTCGCCGCCACCGCCGCCGCAGTCGAGCTGCACAAAGGTCAAGCCTTGCTCAGCGCCTGCCACTACTCATTGTGGCGCCGCGCCTCCGC
Organism: Tripidium arundinaceum; assembly: GCA_030439765.1. Taxonomy (NCBI): domain Eukaryota; kingdom Viridiplantae; phylum Streptophyta; class Magnoliopsida; order Poales; family Poaceae; genus Tripidium; species Tripidium arundinaceum. The sequence goes on along the minus strand of JAHUYU010000904.1, from coordinate 12,285 downwards.
TGGAGCGAGGGCCTTGCGCCCTACACACGGTAGCTGTCACGTGTGCGAAAACAGCTTTTCAAAACCAGTTTGGACCTTTGATGATACATTTAGCAAGTTTAGGGACCCGAAAATAGGGTTTCAGAAGTACATGGACCTATTTGAGAACGCGGAACAAGTTTAAGGACCCCTAATGTATTTCACTCATTAATTATTAACATTAACAAAAAAAAAGGAAGGGATCGGAGTAGTAGCTATGGAAAATTAATGGGAGTTGTATACTTAAGCGAGCTAGACCGCGCCGGTCAATCCGAGACCTTCCTTTTTTTTTGTTAATGTTAATAATTAATGAGTGAAATACATTAGGGGTCCTTAAACTTGTTCCGCGTTCTCAAATAGGTCCATGTACTTCTGAAACCCTATTTTCGGGTCCCTAAACTTGCTAAATGTATCATCAAAGGTCCAAACTGGTTTTGAAAAGCTGTTTTCGCACACGTGACAGCTACCGTGTGTAGGGCGCAAGGCCCTCGCTCCAGCGGAGGCGCGGCGCCACAATGAGTAGTGGCAGGCGCTGAGCAAGGCTTGACCTTTGTGCAGCTCGACTGCGGCGGCGGTGGCGGCGAGACTGGGCTATGCCTTGCGTGGCGGACCCGGCCTTGCAGATTGCCGGCAACTTCGTGGCCCTAGGTGTCAGCCATGGCCGTGCAGATCGCCGGCCGTCAACTTTGCACCGGTGGGCCAGCAGCCGCCCTTACGGTCGTTGGTCGTGTCTGGCTGTCCGGCCGCATCCTGCCCTTCATCGCCGGCGTGTACTATGGCTACCGCGCAATAGAGCCAACCCTTGCTTCGAGCCCGACACGGCCGGGCCACCACCTGTTGGACGGCGAGTCGGCTACGGCATGGTGCATGCACAAAGAAGCTAGTGATTAGTTGGGTGCTTTACATGCGTGGAAGCGCCAAGTCAAGGATCAGTGGATCGACTAGCGAGTCGTGATCAGGTACCTAGCACTAGCAGTAGCAGCCAGCAGATTGTCGGCATGTCCAGGTCATCGTTGTTGGCTCTGGTCGTCCTCGTGGTTCTGGCCGCGGCAGTGGCGTGCTCTGCGACGCACCCCATCCCTGCACACTAGCAGGCGGTGTCGTTGGTGGCGGTGGAGGATAGACACGCTGCAGGAGGGGACATCGGTGGGCTGGACCACAACACCCCCCGCCACCTTCCACGGGCAGTTCATGCCCGGCGCTGACGACACAACCGTCATGGTTCTGAACTTGCCTTTAATTTGCCCCACATGGCCAAATGCACAACCGTGTGTTCCATCGTCCTCAAACAGCATTAGGATGGAACGCACCTAGTTCAGATGCATGGATTCGAGAACGAGGCCGGTAGCTGCCGAGCACGGGCCCAGCCCCACCACCTGCTAGTGTCCGACGCCTTGGGCACAGCGCGACGGCGCTCGAGGTGGCTGGCGATGACGCCAGAACCGAAAGCGTCTAGCGCCGCTGCTGCTGCAGCCGCAACCACGCCACAGGAAGGTCAGGCCTTGCTCGGCGCCTGCCACTGCTCGTCGTCGCGTCCCGCCGCGCCGCCGCTGGGGCGAGGGCCTTGCGCCCTAGACACAGTGGCTGCCATGTTTGCTAAAACAGCTTTTCCAATCCGGTTTTGGACCTTTGATGACAAATTTAGCAAGTTTAGGGGCCCGAAAATCTAGTTTCAGAAGTACACGGACCTATTTGAGACCGCAACACAAGTTTAAGGACCAAGGTGGATTTTACTCATAATTAATACTCCGACTCGACTCGGTTTAAGTAACTCCGATCGTGCCATGGATGATGTTCCTTGGCTTTGGCTATAGCTGTGTGTGTGTAGACACACGGAGCGTTTCATCGTCATCATCATTAAGGAGAAAGAGTTCCAAAACCAAAAGATATATATACAATGGCACCGCGCCGCTGCCTCTTGCCTAAGGCTGGATAACGAGCCGGCTCAGCTCGGCTCGTTATGGCTCATTAGGATAACGAGCTAGCTCGGCTTGGCTCGTTATCTTAACGAGCCAAAAAGCCAGATCGGCTCGGCTCGTTAAAAGATCGAGCTGGCTCGTTAGGCTCGCGAGCCAGTTATAAAAAATATATAAAATTTAATATTTGCATTTATCAAAAGCTTGGAAATAGTAATAATACAAAAATAATATATCCAATAGCCTTAAATTAAATAAAATATTCATATGAGCAAACATATCAACCATTTGCAGAGTGCAAGACATGAAATAATACAAACATAATATAAGTTTTGATGACTTTTTCCCTAAAACTATGGCTCATTTGGCTCGCAAGCCGCTCGCGAGCTAGCTCGAGTTGGCTCGTTATAGCTAACGAGCTAAAATCTTGGCTCGGCTCGGCTCGGCTCGTTATAGTAACGAGCCGAGCCGAGCTAGCCACGAGCCGAGCGAGCTAACGAGCTTCGAGTTTTTCGTCCGGCCTTACTCCTGCCCAACAACAGCTTCCTGGGATCTGCCCCTCGTGTGAGAGACACGGCTAGCAGGTATTGCTAAGTCTAATGCCCTGTTCGTTCAATCCTTCTCCATCCCCACCGATCCAATCTTCTTTATTTTCCTTTGATTTTGGAATCAAACAAGTAAGTTCTAAAATAGGCAATCAAAAAATATATGCGATAAACTATTGTTGCATGAATAACCTTTTTTCTTATTATTATTATTATTATTATTATTATTATTATTATTATTATTATTATTATTATTATTATTATTATTATTATTATTATTATTATTATTATCTGATTAACAGTTTCGTTATTTTAAGCTAACGTGAAGGCCTAGCATCACATTTGTCCATCTATTAAAGATAGTGGAGACGTAACTAGGTACTAACTTCTTTTATAACTGGCCTTGTCTCACTTGTGCTGTGTGTGAATCGATTAGGTCCAGCAGCAGCCCCAGTGGTGAGGCCACCGACAATGGCAGCGCCGGCGGATGCTTGGTATGCGGAAATGCGAGCCACATCCAAAGAGACTGGAACTATGTTTGTGACAAGTGTGGTACCTGCGGTGACCATCTAACTCAAGCATGTAACGCTCCACAATGCACCATATGCAAAAAGTATGGCTACTAGAATTGAGAATGCACCGAAGGCGGACCTAGCTTACCGTGGAAAGTCCATCTTTGGAGGCCCCAATACCTGTGCCCTCTGCAAGAGCCCCAGCCATCGTTTGCGAGATTATTGCCCTCAACTACAGTAGTCCTCTTTATCCGAGGACGGAGGAGAGGACAGCGTATGAAAGATTGACTCCTTAATTTAGCTCCATATTGTGGTGTCGTGTGCATGTATGTGTTGGAGTGTGTTGTACATGTAATTTTCTTAATTAGCTTACAGCCTGTTCGTTTCGCTGGATTATTATGGCTGAAAGTATTGTTTGCTAGTTTATTGTGAGATAAAAACACTGCTGGATGGCTACTGATTCCGCTGAACCAGCGAAACGAACAGGGTTGTTTGATCTATCAGTGATAGATCTAAGTAATGGTGTTGTGGTGGCTCAGGTGCGGTATGATTATAAAATATACATGTAGGGTGTCTACGTTTTGTCTTTTTTATAAGTCTGCAATGGAATGGTGGTGTTATTGTGCGTGGTTTAGAGAGCAGAGGTCACTAGTACAGAGACATACTATACATGTGGGTCTATATGCATTGTCACTGGTGTTTTCCAGCACCGTCTACACTGGAGGCCAGTGAAAATGGGACCACAGCACAGACGATTATTTTTGAACCGCCTGTGGAAATCTATTTCCACAGACGGCTCACTTAGTGAACCGCGTAAATGAACCATTTACAATGGATTTCCACAGGCGGTTAAAAAATAACCGCCTGTGATGTTGGATATTTTTATATTATTAAATATATACATATATATTGATATTTGAACTACTAAACCTTATTGGATGGTGTTCAAATATAGCAACATAAAATTTAAATATTTCATACATACATTTATATACATCAAAATTTCGTGCTCACGAACATAAAGTTACAAGAGTATCTATACGTCACACATTATATACATCAAAGTTTTCACCCGTTTTCTAATAACTGTCTCGACTAAGTTAAAGCCTACTAATATCTGTGAGCATTCTATACTCTGAGCGTGCTAAGACACTGGTAGCATCGTGATATTTTCCATCACTTGAAATGACTTCTTTCAAGATGAATGAGCATAGGTCCTCAACTATGTTGTATAAAGTACGTTCGGTCATGTGCTTAGCCTTTTTTACATCAAATTTCTGAAAAGGAGGTTTATAAACATCATATATTTACACTTGATAATACATTTGCAAATTTAATGTCAGAAATACATACATGACTATTACTTATATTACCTTAGAAGGGTGCCGTTCTCTCTCATGAACTCGCACACGTAAAATCCACAGTGGACCGATCCGGATGGTTGCTTGTAGCACTATATAACAGGAAATTGGTTATTTACTTGCAACATCGTCCTATGTATTATACATGTATGATATGTATTCATAAATTTTCATACATACCGGCCAGTTATGATATATTTTCAATGGCTGCGCTTGTGTTGACGACTCGCACCTTCCACCTTTAATCTTGTAATACCTATATACCCTATAATCTCGAATAGAATCACCTTGTTATTCTCAACATCTCATTGATTAAAGGTGGAAGGTGCGAGTCGTCAACACAAGCGCAGCCATTGAAAATATATCATAACTGGCCGGTATGTATGAAAATTTATGAATACATATCATACATGTATAATACATAGGACGATGTTGCAAGTAAATAACCAATTTCCTGTTATATAGTGCTACAAGCAACCATCCGGATCGGTCCACTGTGGATTTTACGTGTGCGAGTTCATGAGAGAGAACGGCACCCTTCTAAGGTAATATAAGTAATAGTCATGTATGTATTTCTGACATTAAATTTGCAAATGTATTATCAAGTGTAAATATATGATGTTTATAAACCTCCTTTTCAGAAATTTGATGTAAAAAAGGCTAAGCACATGACCGAACGTACTTTATACAACATAGTTGAGGACCTATGCTCATTCATCTTGAAAGAAGTCATTTCAAGTGATGGAAAATATCACGATGCTACCAGTGTCTTAGCACGCTCAGAGTATAGAATGCTCACAGATATTAGTAGGCTTTAACTTAGTCGAGACAGTTATTAGAAAACGGGTGAAAACTTTGATGTATATAATGTGTGACGTATAGATACTCTTGTAACTTTATGTTCGTGAGCACGAAATTTTGATGTATATAAATGTATGTATGAAATATTTAAATTTTATGTTGCTATATTTGAACACCATCCAATAAGGTTTAGTAGTTCAAATATCAATATATATGTATATATTTAATAATATAAAAATATCCAACATCACAGGCGGTTATTTTTTAACCGCCTGTGGAAATCCATTGTAAATGGTTCATTTACGCGGTTCACTAAGTGAGCCGTCTGTGGAAATAGATTTCCACAGGCGGTTCAAAAATAATCGTCTGTGCTGTGGTCCCATTTTCACTGGCCTCCAGTGTAGACGGTGCTGGAAAACACCAGTGACAATGCATATAGACCCACATGTATAGTATGTCTCTGTACTAGTGACCTCTGCTCTCTAAACCACGCACAATAACACCACCATATGCAAAAAGTATGGCTACTAGAATTGAGAATGCACCGAAGGCGGACCTAGCTTACCGTGGAAAGTCCATCTTTGGAGGCCCCAATACCTGTGCCCTCTGCAAGAGCCCCAGCCATCGTTTGCGAGATTATTGCCCTCAACTACAGTAGTCCTCTTTATCCGAGGACGGAGGAGAGGACAGCGTATGAAAGATTGACTCCTTAATTTAGCTCCATATTGTGGTGTCGTGTGCATGTATGTGTTGGAGTGTGTTGTACATGTAATTTTCTTAATTAGCTTACAGCCTGTTCGTTTCGCTGGATTATTATGGCTGAAAGTATTGTTTGCTAGTTTATTGTGAGATAAAAACACTGCTGGATGGCTACTGATTCCGCTGAACCAGCGAAACGAACAGGGTTGTTTGATCTATCAGTGATAGATCTAAGTAATGGTGTTGTGGTGGCTCAGGTGCGGTATGATTATAAAATATACATGTAGGGTGTCTACGTTTTGTCTTTTTTATAAGTCTGCAATGGAATGGTGGTGTTATTGTGCGTGGTTTAGAGAGCAGAGGTCACTAGTACAGAGACATACTATACATGTGGGTCTATATGCATTGTCACTGGTGTTTTCCAGCACCGTCTACACTGGAGGCCAGTGAAAATGGGACCACAGCACAGACGATTATTTTTGAACCGCCTGTGGAAATCTATTTCCACAGACGGCTCACTTAGTGAACCGCGTAAATGAACCATTTACAATGGATTTCCACAGGCGGTTAAAAAATAACCGCCTGTGATGTTGGATATTTTTATATTATTAAATATATACATATATATTGATATTTGAACTACTAAACCTTATTGGATGGTGTTCAAATATAGCAACATAAAATTTAAATATTTCATACATACATTTATATACATCAAAATTTCGTGCTCACGAACATAAAGTTACAAGAGTATCTATACGTCACACATTATATACATCAAAGTTTTCACCCGTTTTCTAATAACTGTCTCGACTAAGTTAAAGCCTACTAATATCTGTGAGCATTCTATACTCTGAGCGTGCTAAGACACTGGTAGCATCGTGATATTTTCCATCACTTGAAATGACTTCTTTCAAGATGAATGAGCATAGGTCCTCAACTATGTTGTATAAAGTACGTTCGGTCATGTGCTTAGCCTTTTTTACATCAAATTTCTGAAAAGGAGGTTTATAAACATCATATATTTACACTTGATAATACATTTGCAAATTTAATGTCAGAAATACATACATGACTATTACTTATATTACCTTAGAAGGGTGCCGTTCTCTCTCATGAACTCGCACACGTAAAATCCACAGTGGACCGATCCGGATGGTTGCTTGTAGCACTATATAACAGGAAATTGGTTATTTACTTGCAACATCGTCCTATGTATTATACATGTATGATATGTATTCATAAATTTTCATACATACCGGCCAGTTATGATATATTTTCAATGGCTGCGCTTGTGTTGACGACTCGCACCTTCCACCTTTAATCTTGTAATACCTATATACCCTATAATCTCGAATAGAATCACCTTGTTATTCTCAACATCTCATTGATTAAAGTATGCATGCAAAATCTCGACTTACAGCTCTAAGTGCCTCACAAATGTTCCATAGCTTGTAGTCAGGTAATCTGCGGAGTTACATACCAACACCTGTCCAGGCCTAGGAAAAATCATGAAGCAGATCCAGTGGTCCCTACACGAATCAAATTTGTGATGCATGTATGTACTAATTAATTTGATATATGCAAACTAACACTAACCCAAAGTTGTAGGGGGGCACTGTGGATTCCTAGTGTTGAAACTGAAGCATTGCGTGTCCTAGGTACAAGACGTATCTGGCTTCAAACTCCTTCGTAAGTTCCGCTATTTTCTTCTCCCGTTCTTCACCTTGTAAACCCTGTAAGTCTTCGTGACCATCCTCGATTCTGAATGTGTGCTGCTTCTCACATATTTTCATTGGGTTCAAATACCCAACCCTTTGATTGGCATTATAATTAGGATTCGGACCATAACGCATCTCCTGTTGATCATATTGCATTCTGCAAGGCGCACATACATGTAAGATATTGAAAATTGATACAACTCACTAATAATAACACATGCATGTGTTAGTATGAGTGACACTTGCAATGCAAACACCGTTACGAGTTGTACATCGAGTCTCTGGAGGTTCATCATCAACCACATGTCCTCGAAGGTAATAACAGTCGTTTGTCTGCCACTAACAAATACAGCTGGTGGTATAGACACATTGATGGTGACGATGCCAACAGAGGATGCTCTCATGTACCAGTCATGCAGCCTTTTAACACCAACTGGGATCTTCTTGAGTGTATCCCACTTGAGTAGGTGTCTTCTAGGCACGTATTTATCAGGGACATTTTTGTAATCATCTATTGTTGGCTTCCTGATACTTACGGTAATTACCTTAGGCTTTTTTGCTAACTCCTCATGCTCAGCCAAGTCAAGGGTACGTGTAGTGCGGCTTTGTGCAATTCCTGACAATAATTTGGCCGTGCTAGCAGTCTTTTTCTTTTGCTCGATGGGGGAAACCAATTTGGGTACTGAAAATTTCTTCCTCGGTCGCTCTGGTGCCTCCCGTGTTTGTTTAGGATCTTTGGGTGGTGGAGAAGGTGGAGAATTGAATGGTGGCAGAGGTGATGGGGGGGGTCAATAGGAGCCACGATCGGCGACGATGGTGGGTTAGGAAGAGGATCGGCAGGTGCTGACGAGTCTTGAGTGAGTGGCAGGGCTTGAGAGGATGGTGGTGGCTCACTCAACTGGACGTCTCGTCGAGGCCAAAGGATGAAGTTCGTGATAGCCTATCCGAGTTTCTCAATGTCCTCAGGACCTAGGATGTCTAGCATGTCGTCCTCGTATCCTTAGACGACCGTCGATACTTCTACCTTGCAGTAGTCTTCTAGAATGTCGCTCCCATGGTACTTGCGTCCTGGGATCGCAAGGCCTACGGCTACTCCCCTTGTACGACGATTGTTAATACCATATCTTATGACTAGGGAGCAAGCCACCGGCTTATCAATGTCGTCAACTAGATAGTGAACCTTGTTTGCCATTGACGCGACACTGCTTGGAATGGTTGTGGTACACTGTGTCACCAACGGTTGTGTTGTTGCGACTAGCTGCATCTGGGGAGCCTGAGTGCTCATCTGTTGAGCAGACATCGCACTCGCCAAATGCTGCATCAACTCTGGAGGAGGATCAGATAGAATTTTGGACATCATCTCTTGGAAGTCTTTCTTTGTCTACTTCTTAAAATAACTTTTCATTTCTTCCTTGTATCGATCACGTTTCTTGTACTCACCCTCCCACTCCGGTTCGAATCCTTCTTTCCATCCTTCTTTCGATGAGATGCCTCGAACACGACCAGGGTGCTCGGGGTTACCTAGGCCAGCAGTAAGGATGTCCCTCTCTCTCTTCGTGGCTTAAATAATCCTTCGTGCTGCTTAGCTATCACCGCAAATATGCTCTTTGCTGCTTCATCGAGCATTGGGTCATCAAAGGACACACCGGTCTCGGTTTCCCTCGGTTTCCAAACACAAATCCAATTTGCGGTCCTTTCTTCAAGTTGCTCGGACAGCGTCGGCAACCCTGCCGCTTTCTTAGTAGCCTCTTCTTGCCTCCACTTGGGAACCTGGCGTTGGTAACCACCTGTGCCTAGGTGGTGGTGGTACTTGTTCTTCTTTGCGAGCTCAGTATTGGCTTCACTCTGAGCTACGAACTCTGGCTCTCTCCTTTGCTCTAGAAAAACCGCCCACTGCCCGGCCGTAATCTTGTACCTTTTTGTTAGGTCCAACCCTTTCTTTGCCCACTTGGTATTTATCTCGGACCTCCACTTTCGGAACATGATCGCCCACTGCTTCTTGGCATATTCCTTCACAAAGTTTGTCTGAGCCCCGAGAAAAAACAAACCTGGTCACCAGCTTATCCTAAATTTTTTTCTTGTCAGCATCTGACACATCTTTCCACTGTCGACATGTGATGTCAAGATTGTCCCTAACTAAGAAACCAAGGGCGTTCCAAAACTTAGGTAGGGCTTCCTCGGGAGCTAGGGGTTGTCCTTTCGGACTCACTTCTGAGATTCTATATGTATCATCTGGCCACCTGTTCAGTCCTCTGTCACCTCGTTTTCGGTCACTCCGCTTCCTTTTCCTTGAACTCTTAGTGGTCATCTCGGTCGGGCTCGGTGCATCTTCGTGTGCCACTTCTTCTTGAACTACAATCTCTTTGAACTGAGACAACACCTTCTATTCATGAAAAAAGGTACATACAACAAATTATCGATTTATACATATAGATACAAACATAAAAATCATGGATGTGTAATTTACCTCATCATCTTGTGGATTGTAATCAGGGTCACGTGCCAATTCACGACGAGCCTTCCTTACTTCGGGAGGCTTCATGTCGTCGCTAACGCTTTCGTATTAAGGCGTGGTGGCTCCTGATGCTTGGGCCGTTTCGTGAATCTCTTCTACTTGCTCCGTGGGGTGGGACGACCCCAGAGCTTGGCGTGTTTGGTGGGTCCCTTGTGCTTGCTCCGTGGGGTTGGACCCTGGGGCGTGTTCTGTGTGTTCGGACCCTGGGGCTTGTTCCGTGTGTTCGGACCCTTGTGCTTAGTCCTTGCGCGGAGAACTCATCACGAAAATCTAACATATAAATATATAATGATATCATAAGGACCCTAAACCCTACTTAGTAGAGTTTGTATTTATAAAAAAATAATAATTACATCATACATATATAAATAAAGAAATAATAATTACATCATACATATATAATTATAAAGAAATAATAATTACATCAAACATATATATTTATAAAGAAATAATAATTACATCAAACACATATATATTTATAAAGAAATAATAATTACATCAAACACATATATATTTATAAAGACATCGTACATATATATTTATAAAGAAATAATAATGACATCATACACATATATTTATAAAGAAATAATAATTACATCAAACACATATATTTATAAAGAAATAATAATTACATCATACACATATATTTATAAAGAAATAATAATTACATCAAACACATATATTCATAAAGAAATAATAATTACATCAAACACATATATATTTATAAAGAAACAATAATTACATCATACGCATATATTTATAAAGAAATAATAATTACATCAAACACATATATTCATAAAGAAATAATAATTACATCAAATACATATATATTTATAAAGAAACAATAATTACATCATACGTATATATTTATAAAGAAATAATAATTACATCAAACACATATATTCATAAAGAAATAATAATCACATCAAACACATATATTCATAAAGAAATAATAATTACATCAAACACATATATATTTATAAAGAAATAATAATTACATCATACGTATATATATCAAACAAAGCAAAAAAAAGGCCGACAAGCAATTGGGTCGGCCCACTAGGTCACAGGCCGGCCCAACTGCTCGGCCTGCCAACGCCACCTTCGCCACCGTCACCTCCGCCGCCCCCGCGCCCGCCGCCTCGTCTCCTCCGTGTCCTCTGCCACCTCCGCCACCTCCGTCACCTCCGCCCCGTCCACCTCAGTCACCTCCGCCACCTCTCCACCGGCTACCGCGCCCGCCACCTCCGTCACCTCCACCACCACAACCGCCGCCGGCTCCGCCACCGTACTGACCGCGCATCCCGCCACCAACACAATGCGTAGAGAGAGAGACAGAGAGAGGAGGAGAGAGGATGCGCAGACAATCGTGTGGGGAATTGTGTACACCTCTGCAGAGTTAACTGAATCTATTCGAATAGCCACGTCCTTGAAATGGGCAGACACCGGGATGAGATACTATGATTAGAACATGCTTTTCTCCCCCTTACTGAATGATGACAATCGAAATAAACTTGACCTTGTCAGGACTAGTGGGAATGGTAATACTCCGCTAGGACCAACCTATGAATATCATACACACCCTCTCTGTTACCATGTGGTTAGGCTTGCTGAGTACGAAAGTACTCACCCGTTGTTCACTCACAGACTTCGGTAGTGATGAAGACTTCAGCCTCGATGAAGCGATGCCTGATGACGAGTAGGAGTACGCGTGCTGTCCAACCTAGGAGTCGACATTGAAGCTAGGGTTTTGTCCGCGCTCGAGCATGCCTGTGGTTTGGAGACGTCGCATAGTGATCGATCTAGTAGACTTTCCCCTAATAAATCGCCGCATTGCAGCTAGATATTTTCGCAACTATGGAACTCCACAGATTTGCCCTTTGGGCCTTTCACTATGAGACTCTGATTATTTCATATTAATAAAGCTCGGAGCTTTTCCTTTTAATCTGTGTACCATTTCTGTGCGCTGTTGGTGTATTTGTGCGCGATCCTGGCGCAAATTTGTATAACTCAGGACTCGCAAAATGAGGGGCCTACAGAGTGGTATCAGAGCCGAGCTTGACCGTAGGACGAAGCCCTAGGATTGGAACGCGTTTAGACTTAGTTTCGTCTAAGGATATTTATGCTTACATTTATTATTAACGGATGAACCATTTCCTTATCATATTTTACTTATATGTTGCAAAATGATATTAAT
>JAHUYU010003188.1:0-18542 GCA_030439765.1 Tripidium arundinaceum | reverse complement strand
TCGGAATCAGAATGAGGAAGGCGGCTGCGCTGTGGCTGGAGGAGCAGATGCGGCGAGGGAAGGTTGCAAGGAGAACAAACAAAGCAAGAGATGAGAAGGAACTCGAATTTGGAATCTGGTAGGTGGTATGACAACTTTACCCCTGTATTTCTGCTCCTCTCACAATTTTACCCCTGTATTTCTGTTCATCTCGAGTTGAAAAAAAAAATATGAGACAAACCAAACCCAACGGTTACCAAGGGGGACTCTGGCAATAAAAACTGACGGAAATCGTCGGAAAAACTTCTTAACCATTTCTGTTTCTGTACTCTGAATACTATTTTTATTACCGAAAACAATAGCTAGAACCAAAAAAAAAAAGTGAGGTGCTCTTTGCAAGCATTTAACGACGGGATCCGATATTAATGCAAACGGATAATGATGCTTTCTATTTGCTTCACTATCAACGGCATCCTATAGCAAGGTAACCGTACGTCCGATTTCAGTGGCAACAGATGTCCCGTCCGCACAGTTACCACAGATGAACCGAAACAAAACATATAATCGTCGATTCCCTTCCCATTCTAGCGGCAGGGATGTTCCCTTTACATTCACAGTACCAGCACCTAAATTGCATGCTTGACAACAAGAGAGGGGTTGGCGTCTTGGCAAGGGTGAGACTGGAGAGGACCAGCCTCCTATTTCCGTAATTTAGTAGACTAGTATAGTGGTTGTGCTAACGCTACGATTTCATTTCAAGGATGCATATGAAAACAACCAAACGACAATAAATGGACAACACTTAAATATCAAACAAATAGCAAACATTGTATTTAAAATTCTTATCGCAGTTCTCATCAGCTAATGCATGCGTTAATCCAGCAGATAAGAGCTTAAGCATCAAAACACACCATAGTTCATTAATTAAAGTACTGTTCTTTCAATTTCTTAGACATGGGAAGTCTGGTGGCAAGGTGCATCAGCACCTCAGAGCATTAAGCCAGGCCAAAGTAACTTGGAATTCCACCGCATATTAACAGAAGATACGATTTGGCTTTGCATTACCAACATAGGAGAAAGAAGAGAGGACACTCTTTCTGACATAAACTGAAGATGCATTGCCATGTATCAGGTTGTATGTCCTAGGGAATGTTAAGAAGGTTTCACACCTGCCAACAGTGCAACATCGCAAAATACACAAGATCAGTTCCCACACATCAGCATCTCATTTGATAGTGAATGCCAGAAGCATAAGACATATATAAAATAAAATATGAAGCCCAAAAATAAATAAGACAGGGAAGGAATAATGTACTTATATTAATGCAAATGAAATTAAATAAAATATGAAGCCTAAGAAAGAAAATGGTTTAGCAACATGCCAAAAAAAATTATCAAGCACCTGCCCAGCCATATATATTCACATGAGGACTGATAAAATGATTTGAGTATACCCACCATTAATCACCAGTTTAGGACGTTTTTATAAACAATATTCTTGGTGCTCTTTCCTGTAGGATCCAATTCCTTTTTTTGGTTTAGCCAAAATTCTTGTTGTTGATTTTGATACCCCCTTGATAAAGCAACATAAAGTTGTCCATGCGAGAACACAGGTTCTGGAAGGTAGATCCCAATATTAGGGACGGTTTGTCCCTGCGATTTATTTATAGTCATGACAAAACTTAGACTTAATGCAAATTGTTTTCTCTTGAACTTGAAAGGAAGGGAAATATCATCCGAGGGAGACAATGGGATCCTTGGTATGAAAACCCTTTTTCCGTACATGCTGTCCACCAGCGATCTCGGCATCAATTGCATTGTCTTGCAATGCTCTCACCATAAGCCTTGTTCCATTGCACAATCCGTTGTTAGGATCAAGATTGTGGAGAAGAATCACAAGACAATTGATTTTTAGCTTCAGCTCATGCAAGGGAGGCCGTTTGAAGATATCGAGTTCAAAAAGTCAGTAGGATAGCAATTCTAAGAATCATCATCATCACTGTCGAAGATGTGGTAAACCTTTTTCTCACCTGGAAACCTATCAATCATTATTGCGTTCAGCCTATCAACATGGTCATTTTTTGTTGATAGAATGGCACGGGAGCTCATATAGGTGGCTGATGTTGCATTTTCTTCAAGTGATGGAAAAATATCTTGAATGAGTTTTTGGACTGACACCTCTATGTCAATATAACCAATCACAATGTCATCAGGGAGTCGAACATAATCATCTCCAATGGTTTCCTCAATTTCATTCCTGTGGTGACACGTGGGACAGAGCACAGATAACTGATGCTACATTGCAAAGATCTTATTTGTAGGAAGAAACAAGGAGATACGATTGTCACGTAACATGAGGGCACAGTCTGACCCTTAGTTCTCAGAGTACCTACTACGAATTGGGAATGAAATTGAGGAAACCATTGGAGATGATTATGTTCGACTCCCTGATGACATTGTGATTGGTTATATTGACATAGAGGTGTCAGTCCAAAAACTCATTCAAGATATTTTTCCATCACTTGAAGAAAATGCAACATCAGCCACCTATATGAGCTCCCGTGCCATTCTATCAACAAAAAATGACCATGTTGATAGGCTGAACGCAATAATGATTGATAGGTTTCCAGGTGAGAAAAAGGTTTACCACATCTTCGACAGTGATGATGATGATTCTTAGAATTGCTATCCTACTGACTTTTGAACTCGATATCTTCAAACGGCCTCCCTTGCATGAGCTGAAGCTAAAAATCAATTGTCTTGTGATTCTTCTCCACAATCTTGATCCTAACAACGGATTGTGCAATGGAACAAGGCTTATGGTGAGAGCATTGCAAGACAATGCAATTGATGCCGAGATCGCTGGTGGACAGCATGTACGGAAAAAGGGTTTTCATACCAAGGATCCCATTGTCTCCCTCGGATGATATTTCCCTTCCTTTCAAGTTCAAGAGAAAACAATTTGCATTAAGTCTAAGTTTTGTCATGACTATAAATAAATCGCAGGGACAAACCGTCCCTAATATTGGGATCTACCTTCCAGAACCTGTGTTCTCGCATGGACAACTTTATGTTGCTTTATCAAGGGGGTATCAAAATCAACAACAAGAATTTTGGCTAAACCAAAAAAAGGAATTGGATCCTACAGGAAAGAGCACCAAGAATATTGTTTATAAAAACGTCCTAAACTGGTGATTAATGGTGGGTATACTCAAATCATTTTATCAGTCCTCATGTGAATATATATGGCTGGGCAGGTGCTTGATAATTTTTTTTGGCATGTTGCTAAACCATTTTCTTTCTTAGGCTTCATATTTTATTTAATTTCATTTGCATTAATATAAGTACATTATTCCTTCCCTGTCTTATTTTATTTTTGGGCTTCATATTTTATTTTATATATGTCTTATGCTTCTGGCATTCACTATCAAATGAGATGCTGATGTGTGGGAACTGATCTTGTGTATTTTGCGATGTTGCACTGTTGGCAGGTGTGAAACCTTCTTAACATTCCCTAGGACATACAACCTGATACATGGCAATGCATCTTCAGTTTATGTCAGAAGAGTGTCCTCTCTTCTTTCTCCTATGTTGGTAATGCAAAGCCAAATCGTATCTTCTGTTAATATGCGGTGGAATTCCAAGTTACTTTGGCCTGGCTTAATGCTCTGAGGTGCTGATGCACCTTGCCACCAGACTTCCCATGTCTAAGAAATTGAAAGAACAGTACTTTAATTAATGAACTATGGTGTGTTTTGATGCTTAAGCTCTTATCTGCTGGATTAACGCATGCATTAGCTGATGAGAACTGCGATAAGAATTTTAAATACAATGTTTGCTATTTGTTTGATATTTAAGTGTTGTCCATTTATTGTCGTTTGGTTGTTTTCATATGCATCCTTGAAATGAAATCGTAGCGTTAGCACAACCACTATACTAGTCTACTAAATTACGGAAATAGGAGGCTGGTCCTCTCCAGTCTCAC
The DNA here is from genome assembly GCA_030439765.1 of Tripidium arundinaceum. Lineage (NCBI taxonomy): Eukaryota > Viridiplantae > Streptophyta > Magnoliopsida > Poales > Poaceae > Tripidium > Tripidium arundinaceum. The sequence goes on along the minus strand of JAHUYU010003188.1, from coordinate 14,578 downwards.
CCTTGCCAAGACGCCAACCCCTCTCTTGTTGTCAAGCATGCAATTTAGGTGCTGGTACTGTGAATGTAAAGGGAACATCCCTGCCGCTAGAATGGGAAGGGAATCGACGATTATATGTTTTGTTTCGGTTCATCTGTGGTAACTGTGCGGACGGGACATCTGTTGCCACTGAAATCGGACGTACGGTTACCTTGCTATAGGATGCCGTTGATAGTGAAGCAAATAGAAAGCATCATTATCCGTTTGCATTAATATCGGATCCCGTCGTTAAATGCTTGCAAAGAGCACCTCACTTTTTTTTTTTGGTTCTAGCTATTGTTTTCGGTAATAAAAATAGTATTCAGAGTACAGAAACAGAAATGGTTAAGAAGTTTTTCCGACGATTTCCGTCAGTTTTTATTGCCAGAGTCCCCCTTGGTAACCGTTGGGTTTGGTTTGTCTCATATTTTTTTTTCAACTCGAGATGAACAGAAATACAGGGGTAAAATTGTGAGAGGAGCAGAAATACAGGGGTAAAGTTGTCATACCACCTACCAGATTCCAAATTCGAGTTCCTTCTCATCTCTTGCTTTGTTTGTTCTCCTTGCAACCTTCCTCGCCGCATCTGCTCCTCCAGCCACAGCGCAGCCGCCTTCCTCATTCTGATTCCGTGGCCGGCGTCCGTCTAACCTCACGCTTACCCCTCCTCCCCACCGCCGCCGCCGCCGGAACCCTTGAAGTAGCGGACCCGGGCTCTCGCGCCCATCCGCGTCCGGAGTTCGATGTCCGTTTGCGCCTGATGGATCCGCACCGGCTGACCGGCCCCGCTGCATCCGACGCCGACGATGCCGACGACTGGGGTAGCGCTCATAAATCCATCCCCATCCCTTGCAACATATTGTCCTCAAGTTTTTCTTTCTGCCTGGTTTCGTTTCCTTGTTTATCTACGAACGACTTAGGGTTTGCAGAGGGCAACGATGAACGAAACGTTTCACGTGTGGCGAACAGACTTAGTGAGTGTGATGTAATTTTAGCTGCGTTTGTGACCTGTGGGCTTAAGGGAAATCACAGGACCATCCGTAACACTATATGTAGCAAGAGATATTGGGATTTGGTTTGTGATGTTAGCCTCTAGGCTGAGCAGTGACATACACATAGGAAACAGTTGTAGCAAAGCGCAGGGGGTTAAGGGCTCCGTTGGTTCACTCTGCAGAGGAGGGGGGGGGGGGGGGGGGGGGGGGGGGGTGGGGGGAAGGAGGTACATGGTCGGAAAAAAAAAACCTCAATCTGAGCTAGATTATCACATCACACATTTTCCTGGCAGTAGGGATATCAAATTTTATGGAGGCATTTGGTTTTGAAGCTTGTTATTCTTATCGAAGAATAGTTAATGGGAGCTTGCCATCATCATAGATAGCTCAGATCTTTCCCTTTACTGTATTTCCGTAGGATCAATAGGTATTACGAACCAACTGTGTTCTTCTAGGTTCCTTGAGATAACAATGTTAATGAATATTCAGTTTTGCTGATTGCTCTTTACATCACAATTATTTCCCATCCATATGACCCAAAAATAAAATAAGACAGGGAAGGAATAATGTACTTATATTAATGCAAATGAAATTAAATAAAATATGAAGCCTAAGAAAGAAAATGGTTTAGCAACATGCCAAAAAAAATTATCAAGCACCTGCCCAGCCATATATATTCACATGAGGACTGATAAAATGATTTGAGTATACCCACCATTAATCACCAGTTTAGGACGTTTTATAAACAATATTCTTGGTGCTCTTTCCTGTAGGATCCAATTCCTTTTTTTGGTTTAGCCAAAATTCTTGTTGTTGATTTTGATACCCCCTTGATAAAGCAACATAAAGTTGTCCATGCGAGAACACAGGTTCTGGAAGGTAGATCCCATATTAGGGACGGTTTGTCCCTGCGATTTATTTATAGTCATGACAAAACTTAGACTTAATGCAAATTGTTTTCTCTTGAACTTGAAAGGAAGGGAAATATCATCCGAGGGAGACAATGGGATCCTTGGTATGAAAACCCTTTTTCCGTACATGCTGTCCACCAGCGATCTCGGCATCAATTGCATTGTCTTGCAATGCTCTCACCATAAGCCTTGTTCCATTGCACAATCCGTTGTTAGGATCAAGATTGTGGAGAAGAATCACAAGACAATTGATTTTTAGCTTCAGCTCATGCAAGGGAGGCCGTTGAAGATATCGAGTTCAAAAAGTCAGTAGGATAGCAATTCTAAGAATCATCATCATCACTGTCGAAGATGTGGTAAACCTTTTTCTCACCTGGAAACCTATCAATCATTATTGCGTTCAGCCTATCAACATGGTCATTTTTTGTTGATAGAATGGCACGGGAGCTCATATAGGTGGCTGATGTTGCATTTTCTTCAAGTGATGGAAAAATATCTTGAATGAGTTTTTGGACTGACACCTCTATGTCAATATAACCAATCACAATGTCATCAGGGAGTCGAACATAATCATCTCCAATGGTTTCCTCAATTTCATTCCCAATTCGTAGTAGGTACTCTGAGAACTAAGGGTCAGACTGTGCCCTCATGTTACGTGACAATCGTATCTTCCTTGTTTCTTCCTACAAATAAGATCTTTGCAATGTAGCATCAGTTATCTGTGCTCTGTCCCACGTGTCACCACAGGAAGGACCTGTCTAAAATCTCCACCAAATAGCATAACCTTTCCTCCAAATGGCAAAATACATTACATAATATTCTGTAGGGACCTATCAAGTGTCTCGACGCACTCAGACTTGGTCATGGCAACTTTATCCCAAATAATCAAAGATGCCGTACGAAGCAACTCTGTAGTGCCACTTTGCTTCGTAAAGTTGCACATGCTGTTGTCCCCAATTTTAATTGGGATTTTAAACCTTGAGTGTGCAGTGCGTCCTCTGGACAATATCGATGCTGCTATACCAGATGTGGCTATTGCAATGGCTATTAATCCTTCAGACCGAACTCTAGCAAGGAGGGCCTTATATAGGAATGTCTTGCCCATGCCTCCAAGATCATCTACAAAAATACTTGGCTTTTATTAGCAAATAAATGCTAAATGATTTCATCAAATCCTTCACGCCGCTCCTTGTTAAGTGATTCATAAATGGAAGCACATGTAGTCAGCATTCAGAAAAGAGAAGAAACAGAAATTCGTATGACAGGAGCGGCGTGAAGGATTTGATGAAATCATTTAGCATTTATTTGCTAATAAAAGCCAAGTATTTTTGTAGATGATCTTGGAGGCATGGGCAAGACATTCTATATAAGGCCCTCCTTGCTAGAGTTCGGTCTGAAGGATTAATAGCCATTGCAATAGCCACATCTGGTATAGCAGCATCGATATTGTCCAGAGGACGCACTGCACACTCAAGGTTTAAAATCCCAATTAAAATTGGGGACAACAGCATGTGCAACTTTACGAAGCAAAGTGGCACTACAGAGTTGCTTCGTACGGCATCTTTGATTATTTGGGATAAAGTTGCCATGACCAAGTCTGAGTGCGTCGAGACACTTGATAGGTCCCTACAGAATATTATGTAATGTATTTTGCCATTTGGAGGAAAGGTTATGCTATTTGGTGGAGATTTTAGACAGGTCCTTCCTGTGGTGACACGTGGGACAGAGCACAGATAACTGATGCTACATTGCAAAGATCTTATTTGTAGGAAGAAACAAGGAAGATACGATTGTCACGTAACATGAGGGCACAGTCTGACCTTAGTTCTCAGAGTACCTACTACGAATTGGGAATGAAATTGAGGAAACCATTGGAGATGATTATGTTCGACTCCCTGATGACATTGTGATTGGTTATATTGACATAGAGGTGTCAGTCCAAAAACTCATTCAAGATATTTTTCCATCACTTGAAGAAAATGCAACATCAGCCACCTATATGAGCTCCCGTGCCATTCTATCAACAAAAATGACCATGTTGATAGGCTGAACGCAATAATGATTGATAGGTTTCCAGGTGAGAAAAAGGTTTACCACATCTTCGACAGTGATGATGATGATTCTTAGAATTGCTATCCTACTGACTTTTTGAACTCGATATCTTCAAACGGCCTCCCTTGCATGAGCTGAAGCTAAAAATCAATTGTCTTGTGATTCTTCTCCACAATCTTGATCCTAACAACGGATTGTGCAATGGAACAAGGCTTATGGTGAGAGCATTGCAAGACAATGCAATTGATGCCGAGATCGCTGGTGGACAGCATGTACGGAAAAAGGGTTTTCATACCAAGGATCCCATTGTCTCCCTCGGATGATATTTCCCTTCCTTTCAAGTTCAAGAGAAAACAATTGCATTAAGTCTAAGTTTTGTCATGACTATAAATAAATCGCAGGGACAAACCGTCCCTAATATTGGGATCTACCTTCCAGAACCTGTGTTCTCGCATGGACAACTTTATGTTGCTTTATCAAGGGGGTATCAAAATCAACAACAAGAATTTTGGCTAAACCAAAAAAAGGAATTGGATCCTACAGGAAAGAGCACCAAGAATATTGTTTATAAAAACGTCCTAAACTGGTGATTAATGGTGGGTATACTCAAATCATTTTATCAGTCCTCATGTGAATATATATGGCTGGGCAGGTGCTTGATAATTTTTTTTGGCATGTTGCTAAACCATTTTCTTTCTTAGGCTTCATATTTTATTTAATTTCATTTGCATTAATATAAGTACATTATTCCTTCCCTGTCTTATTTTATTTTTGGGTCATATGGATGGGAAAATAATTGTGATGTAAAGAGCAATCAGCAAAACTGAATATTCATTAACATTGTTATCTCAAGGAACCTAGAAGAACACAGTTGGTTCGTAATACCTATTGATCCTACGGAAATACAGTAAAGGGAAAGATCTGAGCTATCTATGATGATGGCAAGCTCCCATTAACTATTCTTCGATAAGAATAACAAGCTTCAAAACCAAATGCCTCCATAAAATTTGATATCCCCTACTGCCAGGAAAATGTGTGATGTGATAATCTAGCTCAGATTGAGGTTTTTTTTTTCCGACCATGTACCTCCTTCCCCCCACACCCCCCCCCCCCCCCCCCCCCCCCTCCTCTGCAGAGTGAACCAACGGAGCCCTTAACCCCCTGCGCTTTGCTACAACTGTTTCCTATGTGTATGTCACTGCTCAGCCTAGAGGCTAACATCACAAACCAAATCCAATATCTCTTGCTACATATAGTGTTACGGATGGTCCTGTGATTTCCCTTAAGCCCACAGGTCACAAACGCAGCTAAAATTACATCACACTCACTAAGTCTGTTCGCCACACGTGAAACGTTTCGTTCATCGTTGCCCTCTGCAAACCCTAAGTCGTTCGTAGATAAACAAGGAAACGAAACCAGGCAGAAAGAAAAACTTGAGGACAATATGTTGCAAGGGATGGGGATGGATTTATGAGCGCTACCCCAGTCGTCGGCATCGTCGGCGTCGGATGCAGCGGGGCCGGTCAGCCGGTGCGGATCCATCAGGCGCAAACGGACATCGAACTCCGGACGCGGATGGGCGCGAGAGCCCGGGTCCGCTACTTCAAGGGTTCCGGCGGCGGCGGCGGTGGGGAGGAGGGGTAAGCGTGAGGTTAGACGGACGCCGGCCACGGAATCAGAATGAGGAAGGCGGCTGCGCTGTGGCTGGAGGAGCAGATGCGGCGAGGGAAGGTTGCAAGGAGAACAAACAAAGCAAGAGATGAGAAGGAACTCGAATTTGGAATCTGGTAGGTGGTATGACAACTTTACCCCTGTATTTCTGCTCCTCTCACAATTTTACCCCTGTATTTCTGTTCATCTCGAGTTGAAAAAAAAAATATGAGACAAACCAAACCCAACGGTTACCAAGGGGGACTCTGGCAATAAAAACTGACGGAAATCGTCGGAAAAACTTCTTAACCATTTCTGTTTCTGTACTCTGAATACTATTTTTATTACCGAAAACAATAGCTAGAACCAAAAAAAAAAAGTGAGGTGCTCTTTGCAAGCATTTAACGACGGGATCCGATATTAATGCAAACGGATAATGATGCTTTCTATTTGCTTCACTATCAACGGCATCCTATAGCAAGGTAACCGTACGTCCGATTTCAGTGGCAACAGATGTCCCGTCCGCACAGTTACCACAGATGAACCGAAACAAAACATATAATCGTCGATTCCCTTCCCATTCTAGCGGCAGGGATGTTCCCTTTACATTCACAGTACCAGCACCTAAATTGCATGCTTGACAACAAGAGAGGGGTTGGCGTCTTGGCAAGGGTGAGACTGGAGAGGACCAGCCTCCTATTTCCGTAATTTAGTAGACTAGTATAGTGGTTGTGCTAACGCTACGATTTCATTTCAAGGATGCATATGAAAACAACCAAACGACAATAAATGGACAACACTTAAATATCAAACAAATAGCAAACATTGTATTTAAAATTCTTATCGCAGTTCTCATCAGCTAATGCATGCGTTAATCCAGCAGATAAGAGCTTAAGCATCAAAACACACCATAGTTCATTAATTAAAGTACTGTTCTTTCAATTTCTTAGACATGGGAAGTCTGGTGGCAAGGTGCATCAGCACCTCAGAGCATTAAGCCAGGCCAAAGTAACTTGGAATTCCACCGCATATTAACAGAAGATACGATTTGGCTTTGCATTACCAACATAGGAGAAAGAAGAGAGGACACTCTTTCTGACATAAACTGAAGATGCATTGCCATGTATCAGGTTGTATGTCCTAGGGAATGTTAAGAAGGTTTCACACCTGCCAACAGTGCAACATCGCAAAATACACAAGATCAGTTCCCACACATCAGCATCTCATTTGATAGTGAATGCCAGAAGCATAAGACATATATAAAATAAAATATGAAGCCCAAAAATAAAATAAGACAGGGAAGGAATAATGTACTTATATTAATGCAAATGAAATTAAATAAAATATGAAGCCTAAGAAAGAAAATGGTTTAGCAACATGCCAAAAAAAATTATCAAGCACCTGCCCAGCCATATATATTCACATGAGGACTGATAAAATGATTTGAGTATACCCACCATTAATCACCAGTTTAGGACGTTTTTATAAACAATATTCTTGGTGCTCTTTCCTGTAGGATCCAATTCCTTTTTTTGGTTTAGCCAAAATTCTTGTTGTTGATTTTGATACCCCCTTGATAAAGCAACATAAAGTTGTCCATGCGAGAACACAGGTTCTGGAAGGTAGATCCCAATATTAGGGACGGTTTGTCCCTGCGATTTATTTATAGTCATGACAAAACTTAGACTTAATGCAAATTGTTTTCTCTTGAACTTGAAAGGAAGGGAAATATCATCCGAGGGAGACAATGGGATCCTTGGTATGAAAACCCTTTTTCCGTACATGCTGTCCACCAGCGATCTCGGCATCAATTGCATTGTCTTGCAATGCTCTCACCATAAGCCTTGTTCCATTGCACAATCCGTTGTTAGGATCAAGATTGTGGAGAAGAATCACAAGACAATTGATTTTTAGCTTCAGCTCATGCAAGGGAGGCCGTTTGAAGATATCGAGTTCAAAAAGTCAGTAGGATAGCAATTCTAAGAATCATCATCATCACTGTCGAAGATGTGGTAAACCTTTTTCTCACCTGGAAACCTATCAATCATTATTGCGTTCAGCCTATCAACATGGTCATTTTTTGTTGATAGAATGGCACGGGAGCTCATATAGGTGGCTGATGTTGCATTTTCTTCAAGTGATGGAAAAATATCTTGAATGAGTTTTTGGACTGACACCTCTATGTCAATATAACCAATCACAATGTCATCAGGGAGTCGAACATAATCATCTCCAATGGTTTCCTCAATTTCATTCCCAATTCGTAGTAGGTACTCTGAGAACTAAGGGTCAGACTGTGCCCTCATGTTACGTGACAATCGTATCTTCCTTGTTTCTTCCTACAAATAAGATCTTTGCAATGTAGCATCAGTTATCTGTGCTCTGTCCCACGTGTCACCACAGGAAGGACCTGTCTAAAATCTCCACCAAATAGCATAACCTTTCCTCCAAATGGCAAAATACATTACATAATATTCTGTAGGGACCTATCAAGTGTCTCGACGCACTCAGACTTGGTCATGGCAACTTTATCCCAAATAATCAAAGATGCCGTACGAAGCAACTCTGTAGTGCCACTTTGCTTCGTAAAGTTGCACATGCTGTTGTCCCCAATTTTAATTGGGATTTTAAACCTTGAGTGTGCAGTGCGTCCTCTGGACAATATCGATGCTGCTATACCAGATGTGGCTATTGCAATGGCTATTAATCCTTCAGACCGAACTCTAGCAAGGAGGGCCTTATATAGGAATGTCTTGCCCATGCCTCCAAGATCATCTACAAAAATACTTGGCTTTTATTAGCAAATAAATGCTAAATGATTTCATCAAATCCTTCACGCCGCTCCTTGTTAAGTGATTCATAAATGGAAGCACATGTAGTCAGCATTCAGAAAAAGAGAAGAAACAGAAATTCGTATGACAGGAGCATTATGGATGAGTCGAGCATTCAGAACACAAGGTTGCAAGAACACAAGGTTGCAAGAATACAAGGTTGCAAGAGGAAATGTACGCCCAATTCTCATGCCATAGTGCAAGCATGTTTTTTATATCCCTGTCCCTGAATAATATGAATAAAAATTTATGCTAATTATGCAATACCTATACCTAAGCCTGAGGACTGATAAATCAACCAAATAAATGAAAGTGCATGCGGTCAACATTCAGAGAAACAGAAGCAATATGAATTCATGTGTGACACATGAGAACTACGGATAAGTCGAGCATTCAGACAACTACAACAAGAAATCCAAGCCTAATTCGTCATGGCAGGCCTCAATGGGACATCCAGAAAAGCATAAAAATATATTAGATTAATCAAGAATCAAAGCCCCAAGGGTGTTGTATGTACTGTAGGGCCGTTCACCTCAAGATGTTGTCTCCACTGGTGAGAGAAGAGAGAAAAATCAAGGAAACCTCATGCCTCGCTGCCGTCCAGACTTCCAGTTCTAGAGTAATGGGTACTCGCCGTCCATCGCTTCCCGTACGCGCCACAACCATAGGCAGAGCTCAGTGACGACGGTGCGGCAGTAGCCTGGCTTGGCACAGCTATAGCTACGGGCTACGGCTCTCCCACCCGCGATGGCCGCGACGGCGCGCGGCAGGGAGCATCCGCTGAAGGGCATGGCGGCGGCTGTCCTGGATCGCGGCGTGCCGGACGTCGAGGGCTCGAGGCCCGCCGTCGAGGAGACCGTGGTGGCGCGTGCTGCCACGGGGATCGGCGCCGCGTGGAGGGATCAGGCGTTCAAGGGCGTGGCCAAGCCGGCCCTGGATCGTGTAACACCCCTGGTGTTACGGGCTTCGTTAGCATCAGGGTTAAGACTTAATAAACCCTAGTGAATAAATTTTCTTGGTTTTTGAAAAAAAGAGTTTTCACATGAAATGATAAGGTGAACCTTGTGCGACTCACTTTCATGAACAAAAGAATCAAATAAGTGTTGCTAATCAGCTTGCTTTGGTAATTAAAAACTTTCAAATAATCTTAGAAACAAAAGTGGTTTAGGGTTTGTTTTGGAGAAGTGTGGAGAAAGTGCCTAAAAATGGCTATAGAAATTCTAGCGAATAAATAATGAATGGCTTGTTTTATTTGATTGGGCATGAAAAACAATTTTTATAAACAAAAACAAAATATAATTTGTATTAAGTACTTAAATAAAAATTGAAGTACAAGTTGTGTAGATGAAAATGCAACTTTGGTTTTGGAGAATAGATATCATTAACTAGTGTTTTTGGAAGCTCAAAAATCGAAATTGAAATCAAAATCAGCCTTTTCGCGTCATCGGCAAAATCTAAATTTTATTATAAAAGTACTATCTTTGGTGAATTATTTTGTGCAAAGTAATTAAAAAGTGCACTAGTATTTTGTTTCTATGAGTTAGCATGAAGTATGGGCTATGTCATGATATGTTTGTTGGTTGAAATCGACAAGTTTTAGACCTTTCAAAATTAAAGCAAAAGTGCTAAGGAATGTTAGTTCTAACTGAAGCATTGAATTCTTAAGTTTGAAATGATAATAGACAATGCTATTTTGGCATGTAAATTTCAACAAAAATGCCTAAAACATTAGCTCCATATTTTTGCACCGTTGGTTGCACCATAGTGCGATCTTTGTGGTGGAGTAGTGGTTAGAGGGGTTTGAGCTCGTTTGGACCATGCAATAAATCTCGCGAAGTTGGCAAGAAGGTCACGGTTGTTGGCAATTTCGACCTGTGGCCGCGGTCACCACGTTGGTCCGTCGCGCCATAGCCGCTGGGCGGGCCCTGTCGCGCAAGCGGTGCCCTGCTGCACGCGCGCCGCTGTTTGGTCTGCTGCTGCGCACGGCTGCCGGCTGCGACGAGGCTGGGCCGCTGTGCTGCTGTGCTGCTATGCTGTGTCGTGTGCAGGACCAAGCCGATCCCGCGGCTGCCGTCGCACGGACGTCGTGGCGCTTTCCCCACCCCTCAATCCAACTACCACGTCGTGCCCGGTACGTCCCACTGCTCGTCGCATTTGGGTCGACGACCCCGGCCGCAGTGGCGTGGGTGATGCCGCTGCCTCGCCTGCCCCCGCTAGCCAACGTCGACGAGACCACTCGGGCCTGGCTGTCCAACTCAAGTGCGTCACGCCAAGCACCCTGCCCAGGCCGCACATGCCGCGCTGCTCCCCTCTCTATCTTCTTCTACTAACACGGTGCTCTCAGCTCTCTCTCTAGCCCATTCGCTCTCCGTCTCCCTCTCTCGCTCGGTCTCTCTCTTCCTCTCTCTCTGGTGCTCGCCACAGCTATGGCCGCTCAAGCTGAGCACTGCAGCGCCACACCCGACCGCTTGCGCCACCTCCGTCCAGGTGGGAGCGTGCCCCAGCACCCCCACGTCCGCGTCACGTGCCTGCCGGCCGCTTCCTTCGCCACAGCGCAGCTGTCCGCAGTCGCAGTAGGGTCCGCAGCATCCGTCGCGCCTTGCTGCACGCACGGGCGGACCGTGCGCTGCCTTCCACAGCCAGGCCGGCCAGTCCTCCTCCAGCTCGCCACCGCTCCGTTCCGCCTCTTCTCCACACCCGCGCTGGATCTCCCCGCGCCGCCGCCGATGCGCTCCCGTCAGCCCCCGGCGTCCGCGGCTGGGCCGCCTCGAGCTGCTTTTAGCGAGGCCGTGGCGACCCACTGGTCCGCCCTGGCCCCACGCAGCTCGTTGCCCGGCCATCCACTGCCGTCGTGGCCTCAGCCGGCCGAATCGGCCGCCGACCTGCCCTTCCCCTACGCTCCTCTGCTCGGGAAGAAGGAGAAGGAGGGTATGGATCGAAATAGAAACTCTTTCTTGGGTCCAGATGTGAAGTATTAGACTCATATGAATAGTGTAGAATAGTGCCTGATGTATTGTGGGTTGTTTTCTCTAGAATGCGGGGGCCTTTTTGCAAAATCGCCAGGCCGCGCCTTGGCAGGCCGCGATTGGGCCGGCCTGCCGCCACCGCGCCCGCGCTGGGCCGCGCACGTGCCCGCGCCGCGTTGGACCGGCCTGCTGTCGCCGCGCTAGGGCCGCTTTGGGCCCCAGTGCCCTTTTCTTTTTCCATGCTTAAATCAGTTGAAAGTTATAAAATCAATATAAATTTGTAGAAAAATCATAAAAATGCCAAACCAGTTTTGTTGCACTCCTCACAACTAGATCTATGCATTAGAGGTATAATATCATGTGCTTCAGTGTATTTTGTGGGGTGTAATTGTAGATCTATATTTCTTGATAATTCATATATGATGCTTTTAATTCAACTTGGAATGATATGCTAGATGTTTAAAGGTTAATATATGCTTTTATATGCTACTTGTTTACTTGTTACCTAAGTAATTGTTACTCATCTCTATTTAGTAGTGATTATGCTCTTAGCATGTTGCTTTGACTTGCACTTATATGATAAAATGCAAATGGTTGTTTTGTCACTGGTGCTAGGTTGATAGTTGTTAACTCGTAAATAAGTCACTAAGAGAGGAATCTAGAACGTTTATTACTTCACCTTACAATGTGTTGCATGTCTATTAATGCATGTTTGTGAGTGTTCGGTGTATGCTTGTTTGACTGAAGCATGCATTGCATCCGTACATATCATTTAGGTACGGTGATGGATCGATGGATCAACTGGTGTTAAAGTTAAAAGGCGGTGCCATGGTGAACAGGTCATGAAGATGGAATACTAACTTTTTGTTATATTTTATCCAGGCAAGCCCCGGTGCATAACCCCTACTTTTCTGCGCTTTATAATATGTTTGTGCATTAAGTTTTGAGGAGTTGAATGGAACCCACTTGCATATATATATCCTTATCCTATGAGTCTTACTAGTATGACAGGATCGTGTAGATTGCCATACTATAGGACTCCGGTAGAAGTCGAGTGATTGTCTGTCACTTGCGAGAGATAGGATTACATATTGTATTATTATCATATTACTACCATATGGAATATATTTGGATAATAATTGGAGACCGGGCAGGACTATACTTTGGATTTGGATTGGACTTAGTTAGGCAACAGAGCGAGGCTCTGGTTGCACTTGTCCCGCCTGTGTCGATTGAGGACCGTCCATTGCTGTGGATGGTAGTCAGGTCACAGACTTTATATCCTGAGCACATACTTGCTTATGGGAGCGAAAAGACTTGTTACTTTCTTGTCATGGGTTCCGACTCTTTTTGGACCGACTTTTAGAGGTGGATATTTGGGTGGAGGTCTAAGCACCATACTGAGTCTGGGACTCAGGTGTTGGGGGCTTGGAGTCCAAGTTTGGACGGGGACCTAGACCCCTTGACAGGAGTGGAATGGGTTGGTCTTGTCTGTGCCCGGGGTGCAAATGAGGCATGTGTTTCGGGGTACCCAGCTGGAGGAGGACTGGCCGGCCTGGCTGTGGAAGGCAGCGCACGGTCCGCCCGTGCGTGCAGCAAGGCGCGACGGATGCTGCGGACCCTACTGCGACTGCGGACAGCTGCGCTGTGGCGAAGGAAGCGGCCGGCAGGCACGTGACGCGGACGTGGGGGTGCTGGGGCACGCTCCCACCTGGACGGAGGTGGCGCAAGCGGTCGGGTGTGGCGCTGCAGTGCTCAGCTTGAGCGGCCATAGCTGTGGCGAGCACCAGAGAGAGAGGAAGAGAGAGACCGAGCGAGAGAGGGAGACGGAGAGCGAATGGGCTAGAGAGAGAGCTGAGAGCACCGTGTTAGTAGAAGAAGATAGAGAGGGGAGCAGCGCGGCATGTGCGGCCTGGGCAGGGTGCTTGGCGTGACGCACTTGAGTTGGACAGCCAGGCCCGAGTGGTCTCGTCGACGTTGGCTAGCGGGGGCAGGCGAGGCAGCGGCATCACCCACGCCACTGCGGCCGGGGTCGTCGACCCAAATGCGACGAGCAGTGGGACGTACCGGGCACGACGTGGTAGTTGGATTGAGGGGTGGGGAAAGCGCCACGACGTCCGTGCGACGGCAGCCGCGGGATCGGCTTGGTCCTGCACACGACACAGCATAGCAGCACAGCAGCACAGCGGCCCAGCCTCGTCGCAGCCGGCAGCCGTGCGCAGCAGCAGACCAAACAGCGGCGCGCGTGCAGCAGGGCACCGCTTGCGCGACAGGGCCCGCCCAGCGGCTATGGCGCGACGGACCAACGTGGTGACCGCGGCCACAGGTCGAAATTGCCAACAACCGTGACCTTCTTGCCAACTTCGCGAGATTTATTGCATGGTCCAAACGAGCTCAAACCCCTCTAACCACTACTCCACCACAAAGATCGCACTATGGTGCAACCAACGGTGCAAAAATATGGAGCTAATGTTTTAGGCATTTTTGTTGAAATTTACATGCCAAAATAGCATTGTCTATTATCATTTCAAACTTAAGAATTCAATGCTTCAGTTAGAACTAACATTCCTTAGCACTTTTGCTTTAATTTTGAAAGGTCTAAAACTTGTCGATTTCAACCAACAAACATATCATGACATAGCCCATACTTCATGCTAACTCATAGAAACAAAATACTAGTGCACTTTTTAATTACTTTGCACAAAATAATTCACCAAAGATAGTACTTTTATAATAAAATTTAGATTTTGCCGATGACGCGAAAAGGCTGATTTTGATTTCAATTTCGATTTTTGAGCTTCCAAAAACACTAGTTAATGATATCTATTCTCCAAAACCAAAGTTGCATTTTCATCTACACAACTTGTACTTCAATTTTTATTTAAGTACTTAATACAAATTATATTTTGTTTTTGTTTATAAAAATTGTTTTTCATGCCCAATCAAATAAAACAAGCCATTCATTATTTATTCGCTAGAATTTCTATAGCCATTTTTAGGCACTTTCTCCACACTTCTCCAAAACAAACCCTAAACCACTTTTGTTTCTAAGATTATTTGAAAGTTTTTAATTACCAAAGCAAGCTGATTAGCAACACTTATTTGATTCTTTTGTTCATGAAAGTGAGTCGCACAAGGTTCACCTTATCATTTCATGT
>JAHUYU010001592.1:0-19086 GCA_030439765.1 Tripidium arundinaceum | reverse complement strand
TAATTTTTCATAATATACTTATTTGATGTCATAAATATTAGCTAATTATTATATAAATTTGGTCAAACTGAAGATGTTTGACTCTTCAAGAAATTGGAATGACTTATAATTTGGGATGGAGAGAGTAGTTTGACGGACCAAGGCCCTGAGGGTACCCCACAGGGCCGACTACCCCGCCATGGGCCTGGGTCGACTCGCGGTCTACTTGAAGGCACGAGAGCAAGGTGGCGTGATCTCCAAGACATGAAGGACCGACTTAGTCGGATTACTAGAAAAGTTAGCTTCTATAATAGAACTAAAACTCTTATGTCGTAACCGACTAGGACTAAATCAATGTGCCTGCCCTCTAACTATATAAAGAGAGGCAGGGGCACCCTTGTAATCATATCATACACAACAATCCAACGCAAAGGCATCACACCGAACTGGACGCTATTTAGCGGCCTGAACCAATATAAATCGTTATCTTCGCGTTCACCGTCGAGTTCTGCATACGCCGAAGCTCCCCAAACATCGTCCCAGGTAACCCCGTGACGTGTTGCCGGTCATCAAACACCGACAGCTGGCGCGCCAGGTAGGGAATTTTGGCGGAATTGCGTTCGAGAGCTCGATGGACCTCGACATCACGGTGAATTTTTCAGCGGGATCAACCTTCTTCTTCGGCTCTCGGATCTCCACGGCTGAAGACCGCGGCAAGCTCCTAGGTTGCCTCATGAAGATCTCAGTGGATCAAGCTGTTCCAACAACTCCTCAAGATGCGCTGGACAATCCCATCGAGAAAATTGATGATTTTTCAAATTTCAATCCAACTCGGAATCGGAAATAATTGAAGCAACTCGAACCTCACTCGGATACGGTCACCTTGTCTGAGTCAGACTCCAAGTCAGCTGGCGTCCGCACCCATCATCTAGAAATTCCTCTAATCGGGGCTCAACAAGGCTTAGTTCTCTCATCTACATCAGAGGGAAACATCGTTCATTGGCCTGAAACCTAGCCAATCATGGATTCTTTTGATTCTTCGCCGTCAGCCGGCATGCTACCAATTCATGTCAGCGCTATTCTACCAGCCATTGATAAAGAAGGCACTGCTGAAATCGGCTCCAGTACTATGACTGTTGAGTTCACCGTCAATAGTACTATCAGCAACAGGCCCAAAAACGCAGAAGAGTCTCGACGTTCCACTGAGAAGATGGTAGACCCGAAAGAACAGACGTGTGCGAAGTTTCGCAGCAACGATCCGAAGGACTTTCATAGTAGAATGAGGGGTAAAAAGCGAGGGCCAGACAACACTGTCGCCTCCAGGAAAACTTCGAAGAAGAGTAGCAAGCCTAGAACCTTCGAAGATTTACTCCGCCGGCCATGTCCTTTCAATCCTAAAGGCAGGCACTCAGCTGCTGAGTGTAAACAACTCAGGAGTATGTTCTTACTTCAAAAGCCAGCAAGGCCGAGACCAATAATAAGGATGACGACAAACAATATGAGAAGGATAAAGATCAAGACGACAGTTTCCAGCATATGACGAAAGCTATCAATCTAATCTTCGCTGGAGTGGCCGCTTCAACATCCAAGAAACATGAGACGCCCACCTTAAGTGAGATTCTAGCAGCTGAGCCTCCTACCCCAAGATATCTAGATTGGTCTGAGCACCTGATTCAGTTCACAAGGGAGGATCAATGGACCAGCTTCTCCAATACCGGACGATATCCTCTTGTTCTGGATCCTACAATCGCGGGGATGCAGCTCACCAAGGTCCTTATTGATGGTGGTGCTGGACTTAACGTCACCTTTGCCACTACATTAAGGAAGATGGGCCTCAAGTTTCTCAGCCTTCTTACTCCTACAGGCATCCCCTTCTATGGGATCATACCTGGCAAGGCGGTTGTGCCACTTGGGCAGATCACTCTACCAGTCACGTTCGGCACACCAGCCAACTTCAGAACAGAGCTTATCAAGTTTGACGTAGCCGACTTTGATTCATCTTACCACGCTATCCTCGGGCGCCTAGCTCTTGCCAAGTTTATGGCAATTCCCCATTACCCGTATTTCTTGCTTAAGATGCTGGGTCCTAATGGTATACTCTCCTTCAAGGGTGACTTGAAGCGCCTGTACAATTGCGATACTGAAGCCGTCCAGATTGCGACTAAGGATCAACTCGCCCTCAAATTCAGAAAATTGCTAGGATGGCATATCAAACAAAACTTGAAGACATGGAGATTCCAACCAAGAAGTCAGGAGCAATTAAAGCCTCTGATAAAGTGCTTCTGAAGGAAATCGACTTGGGTACGGGTGACCCTTCCAAGACCGCAACTATCAGTGCCTAACTCTCCGAAGAACAAGAACTTGCGCTCACCAATTTCGTCAGGAATAACAAAGATATCTTCGCCTAGAAACCGGCTGACATGCCAGGCGTCCCGAGGGAGTTAGCTAAGCACAAATTGGAATTAAAACCCGATTCTAAACCAGTCAAGCAGAGATTACGATGATTCGCACCAGACAAGAAGGAAACTATCAAGAAAGAGATTACAAAGCAACTAGCAATAGGGTTCATTAGGGAAATCCTTCATCCCGAATGGCTCGCCAACCCAGTGCTAGTCAAGAAGAAGAACTCGGCCGAGTGGCGGATGTGTGTCGATTACACAGATCTCAACAAGCATTGCCCAAAGGATCCCTTTGGGCTACCTCGTATTGATCAGATCGTGGACGCTATAGCTGGATCCGCCCTCCTCTGCTTCCTTGATTGCTACTCGGGTTATCATCAGATCGCTCTTAAGAAAGAAGACCAGGGCAATACTTCATTCATAACACCATTTGGCGCCTATTGTTACACAACTAAGTCATTCGGGTTGAAAAACGCGGGAGCCACGTACCAGCGTGCTATCTAGGCATGTTTAAGTGAACAAATTGGATGCAACGTTGAGGCCTATGTAGATGACGTGGTTATCAAGACTCGAGATCCATCTACACTGATCGACAATCTAACTGAAACTTTCAAGGGCGGCCATGCACCTTGTTAGTTTCTGGACATCCTTGACAGAGTGCGGGGGTCCCATCCGAGTAATCGTCTGGATCTGCTTCGAATTGGCTTCAATCCCGTAGTGACTGACAAGGAAGCTGAGTAGCTGACCTGAAGGGATGCCGAAAATACACTTAGTCGGGTTGAGCTTCCCAGATTCATCTCTTGGCTAGCGAAAAGGGTCTACCTTTCTTCAAGCTGCTCAAAAAGTCGGGGAAGTTTGAATGGTCTGCCGAAGCAAACGAGGCTTTCAAGAAGCTGAAGATTTATCTCACAATCTCTCCAATCCTCACTCCACCAGACAAACAAGAACCCTTGCTGTTATACATTGTGGCGACTACCAATGTGGTCAGCACGGCAATCATGGTTGAACGAGCAGAGGAAGGACATGCGTACAAGGTACATCGGCCAGTCTACTATATCAGTGAAGTTTTGTCAGAATCCAAGGTCCGGTACCCGCATGTTCAAAAGCTACTCTATGCCCTATTAATCACATCACGAAAGAACCTCCATTATTTTGATGAACACAAAATTATGGTGGTAAGCGACTACCCGCTTGGCGATATCCTACGCAACCGCGATGCCACAGGACGTATCTCCAAGTGGGCAGTTGAGTTAGGGGCTGATCACATAGATTTTACTCCTAGCAAGGCCATCAAATCTCAGGCATTGGCCAATTTTGTGGCCGAGTAGACAGAGATCCAGCAACCAGCTTCCGCAATCATACCAGAGCACTGGAAGATGTATTTTGATGGCCCATTGAAGCTTGGTGGCGCAGGAGCCGGAGTCCTTTTCATCTCACCCTCCGGGGAACAGCTCAAGTATGTATTACAGATTCTCTGGCCAGCCACCAACAATGAAGCCGAGTACGAAGCTCTACTCCACGGGTTACGTCTAGCCGCCTCTCTCGGTATAAAGCGTTTACTCGTTTATGGCGACTCCTCCGTCGTGATCAATCAAGTCAACAAGGATTGGGATTGCACTAAGAAAACCATGGATGCTTATTGCGCTGAAGTCCGCAAACTCGAGAAGCATTTTTGGGACTTGAATTCCATCATGTGATACGAGATCTCAACATTGCGGCGGACGTATTAGCCAAACTCGGTTCAAACCGAGCAGAGGTGCCGAGTGGCGTGTTCGTCCAAGAGTTTACCCAATCAAGCATCAAGGAGGAAATGATAGATCCAGTTGACATACCAATGCCTGATAGACAGGTTATGGTAACTGCTCTAGATTGGACTCGGGTTTTCATTGATTACATCAGAGATCACAAGCTACCCGTCGACAAAATAGAAGCAGAGCAGATTACTCGGAGAAGCAAGAGCTATGTTCTACTCAATGACAAGTTGTATTGCAAAGGTGCCTCATCTGGAGTTCTCCTAAAGTGCATCACACCTGCAGAGGGCAAAGAGATTCTTGAGGAGATCCATGTCGAGTGTTGCGGTAATCATGCCGCCTCCAAAACATTAGTCGGCAAGGCTTTCTGATCCGGCTACTACTGGCCAACGGCACTCAAGGATGCTGAGGACTTAGAAGGTTGTCAATTTTTTGCTAGACAAGCTCACGTATCCGCTCGTAATCTGATTTGCATTCCCCCATCATGGCCCTTCTCTTGCTAGGGGCTAGATATGGTGGGACCACTCAAGAAGGCACCGGGAGGCTTTGAGTACATCTATGTGGCTATTGATAAGTTCACAAAGTGGATAGAGTGCAAGGCCGAAGCGCATTAGTCCTGGTTGATAGGAATTAGCTCAATGGCTATATGTCAGGGTGCGATGGGCATTAGTAGCAGAGATGTGTGGCAGCGTAGTAGTCAGCCTATCTCTTAGAAGGACATAGAGTAGCAGCATGGCCACAAGTTCGAAGGCGTGGACAACTCTGGGTTGTGTGCCGAGTTGGCAGTGACAGCATCCTGCTGTATGCCGAGTAGCAGGAATCAACAGCCGGAGCCATTGTATGCTCTCAGAGATGGACATAAAGTAGCAGCAGGGCTACAAGTCCGAAGGGCGTGAACAACATATAGTTGTATGCTGAGTAGTAGGAACCTTTGTGCCAAAGTGTTCTAGACAGAATAGAAGACAGCTTTTCTAGCGACTAACAAACTTTCTTTATTAATGATCATGATGAACTGTGATTACAATTGCAAAGCTGACTCTACCGATATCTTTGTCTTGAAGAACTTAAGAATAGAATCTCCGTAGGTGCTTGATATTCCAAGAACTGGGTACTGTTTCCCCATCTTCGGTGACTAAATTGAAGGAACCTAGTCGAGTAACATTGGAAACGATGAACGGGCCTCCCATGGGCTCATGAGCTTGTGACGTCCTGCGGTGTTCTGAATGTGCCATAGTACTAAGTCACCAACTTGAAATGTATGAGGTTGGACATGTTTGTCATAGTGCCATCGCACTCCTTGCAAATATCTAGCTGACTGAAACAGGGCTGCAAGTCTGGCTTCTTCTGCACTGTCGATTTCTAGTCATCTGGTTTCATCTGCTTCACCTTCGTTGTACTGTTCAATCGTCAGGGAATTCCAGATTAGATCTGCTGGTAGGACTGCTCCAGAGCCGTATACCAAGAAGAAGGGAGACTGTCCAGTTGCTCTACTCTGTTGAGTACGTAGCCCCTAGACTGCCTTTGGTAGCTCTTCTATCCACTTTTCACCATAGTCTTTGAGAGCATCATACAATCGAGACTTGAGTCTGGCTAGCAATAAGCCATTGGCCCTCTCCACTTGTTCGTTTGCTTTCGAGTGGGCTACTGATGCGTAGTCGATGCTGATCCCGCAATCTTGTGCCCAAGCTTTGAACTCAATAGCTGTGAAGGGGGAGCCAAGATCGGTGATAATCCGATGAGGCGTACCAAACTGATGCATAATACTCTGCATGAACTCAACTGCCTTGGCTGAAGTATACTTGACCAGCGGCTTGTACTCTATCCACTTTGTGAACTTATCAATAGCCACATAGATGTACTCAAAGCCTCCCGGTGCCTTCTTGAGTGGTCCCACCATATCTAGCCCCTAGCAAGAGAAGGGCCATGATGGGGGAATGCAAATCAGATTACGAGCGGATACGTGAGCTTGTCTAGCAAAAAATTGACAACCTTCTAAGTCCTCAGCATCCTTGAGTGCCGTTGGCCAGTAGTAGCCGGATCAGAAAGCCTTGCCGACTAATGTTTTGGAGGCGGCATGATTACCGCAACACTCGACATGGATCTCCTCAAGAATCTCTTTGCCCTCTGCAGGTGTGATGCACTTTAGGAGAACTCCAGATGAGGCACCTTTGCAATACAACTTGTCATTGAGTAGAACATAGCTCTTGCTTCTCCGAGTAATCTGCTCTGCTTCTATTTTGTCGACGGGTAGCTTGTGATCTCTGATGTAATCAATGAAAACCCGAGTCCAATCTAGAGCAGTTACCATAACCTGTCTATCAGGCATTGGTATGTCAACTGGATCTATCATTTCCTCCTTGATGCTTGATTGGGTAAACTCTTGGACGAACACGCCACTCGGCACCTCTGCTCGGTTTGAACCGAGTTTGGCTAATACGTCCGCCGCAATGTTGAGATCTCGTATCACATGATGGAATTCAAGTCCCAAAAAATGCTTCTCGAGTTTGCGGACTTCAGCGCAATAAGCATCCATGGTTTTCTTAGTGCAATCCCAATCCTTGTTGACTTGATTGATCACGACGGAGGAGTCGCCATAAACGAGTAAACGCTTTATACCGAGAGAGGCGGCTAGACGTAACCCGTGGAGTAGAGCTTCGTACTCGGCTTCATTGTTGGTGGCTGGCCAGAGAATCTGTAATACATACTTGAGCTGTTCCCCGGAGGGTGAGATGAAAAGGACTCCGGCTCCTGCGCCACCAAGCTTCAATGGGCCATCAAAATACATCTTCCAGTGCTCTGGTATGATTGCGGAAGCTGGTTGCTGGATCTCTGTCTACTCGGCCACAAAATTGGCCAATGCCTGAGATTTGATGGCCTTGCTAGGAGTAAAATCTATGTGATCAGCCCCTAACTCAACTGCCCACTTGGAGATACGTCCTGTGGCATCGCGGTTGCGTAGGATATCGCCAAGCGGGTAGTCGCTTACCACCATAATTTTGTGTTCATCAAAATAATGGAGGTTCTTTCGTGATGTGATTAATAGGGCATAGAGTAGCTTTTGAACATGCGGGTACCGGACCTTGGATTCTGACAAAACTTCACTGATATAGTAGACTGGCCGATGTACCTTGTACGCATGTCCTTCCTCTGCTCGTTCAACCATGATTGCCGTGCTGACCACATTGGTAGTCGCCACAATGTATAACAGCAAGGGTTTCTTGTTTGTCTGGTGGAGTGAGGATTGGAGAGATTGTGAGATAAATCTTCAGCTTCTTGAAAGCCTCGTTTGCTTCGGCAGACCATTCAAACTTCCCCGACTTTTTGAGCAGCTTGAAGAAAGGTAGACCCTTTTCGCTAGCCAAGAGATGAATCTGGGAAGCTCAACCCGACTAAGTGTATTTTCGGCATCCCTTCAGGTCAGCTACTCAGCTTCCTTGTCAGTCACTACGGGATTGAAGCCAATTCGAAGCAGATCCAGACGATTACTCGGATGGGACCCCCGCACTCTGTCAAGGATGTCCAGAAACTAACAAGGTGCATGGCCGCCCTTGAAAGTTTCAGTTAGATTGTCGATCAGTGTAGATGGATCTCGAGTCTTGATAACCACGTCATCTACATAGGCCTCAACGTTGCATCCAATTTGTTCACTTAAACATGCCTAGATAGCACGCTGGTACGTGGCTCCCGCGTTTTTCAACCCGAATGACTTAGTTGTGTAACAATAGGCGCCAAATGGTGTTATGAATGAAGTATTGCCCTGGTCTTCTTTCTTAAGAGCGATCTGATGATAACCCGAGTAGCAATCAAGGAAGCAGAGGAGGGCGGATCCAGCTATAGCGTCCACGATCTGATCAATACGAGGTAGCCCAAAGGGATCCTTTGGGCAATGCTTGTTGAGATCTGTGTAATCGACACACATCCGCCACTCGGCCGAGTTCTTCTTCTTGACTAGCACTGGGTTGGCGAGCCATTCGGGATGAAGGATTTCCCTAATGAACCCTATTGCTAGTTGCTTTGTAATCTCTTTCTTGATAGTTTCCTTCTTGTCTGGTGCGAATCATCGTAATCTCTGCTTGACTGGTTTAGAATCGGGTTTTAATTCCAATTTGTGCTTAGCTAACTCCCTCGGGACGCCTGGCATGTCAGCCGGTTTCTAGGCGAAGATATCTTTGTTATTCCTGACGAAATTGGTGAGCGCAAGTTCTTGTTCTTCGGAGAGTTAGGCACTG
This sequence comes from Tripidium arundinaceum, assembly GCA_030439765.1. Taxonomy (NCBI): domain Eukaryota; kingdom Viridiplantae; phylum Streptophyta; class Magnoliopsida; order Poales; family Poaceae; genus Tripidium; species Tripidium arundinaceum. Next base: position 10,728 of record JAHUYU010001592.1, on the reverse strand, counting down.
ATAGTTGCGGTCTTGGAAGGGTCACCCGTACCCAAGTCGATTTCCTTCAGAAGCACTTTATCAGAGGCTTTAATTGCTCCTGACTTCTTGGTTGGAATCTCCATGTCTTCAAGTTTTGTTTGATATGCCATCCTAGCAATTTTCTGAATTTTGAGGGCGAGTTGATCCTTAGTCGCAATCTGGACGGCTTCAGTATCGCAATTGTACAGGCGCTTCAAGTCACCCTTGAAGGAGAGTATACCATTAGGACCCAGCATCTTAAGCAAGAAATACGGGTAATGGGGAATTGCCATAAACTTGGCAAGAGCTAGGCGCCCGAGGATAGCGTGGTAAGATGAATCAAAGTCGGCTACGTCAAACTTGATAAGCTCTGTTCTGAAGTTGGCTGGTGTGCCGAACGTGACTGGTAGAGTGATCTGCCCAAGTGGCACAACCGCCTTGCCAGGTATGATCCCATAGAAGGGGATGCCTGTAGGAGTAAGAAGGCTGAGAACTTGAGGCCCATCTTCCTTAATGTAGTGGCAAAGGTGACGTTAAGTCCAGCACCACCATCAATAAGGACCTTGGTGAGCTGCATCCCCGCGATTGTAGGATCCAGAACAAGAGGATATCGTCCGGTATTGGAGAAGCTGGTCCATTGATCCTCCCTTGTGAACTGAATCAGGTGCTCAGACCAATCTAGATATCTTGGGGTAGGAGGCTCAGCTGCTAGAATCTCACTTAAGGTGGGCGTCTCATGTTTCTTGGATGTTGAAGCGGCCACTCCAGCGAAGATTAGATTGATAGCTTTCGTCATATGCTGGAAACTGTCGTCTTGATCTTTATCCTTCTCATATTGTTTGTCGTCATCCTTATTATTGGTCTCGGCCTTGCTGGCTTTTGAAGTAAGAACATACTCCTTGAGTTGTTTACACTCAGCAGCTGAGTGCCTGCCTTTAGGATTGAAAGGACATGGCCGGCGGAGTAAATCTTCGAAGGTTCTAGGCTTGCTACTCTTCTTCGAAGTTTTCCTGGAGGCGACAGTGTTGTCTGGCCCTCGCTTTTTACCCCTCATTCTACTATGAAAGTCCTTCGGATCGTTGCTGCGAAACTTCGCACACGTCTGTTCTTTCGGGTCTACCATCTTCTCAGTGGAACGTCGAGACTCTTCTGCGTTTTTGGGCCTGTTGCTGATAGTACTATTGACGGTGAACTCAACAGTCATAGTACTGGAGCCGATTTCAGCAGTGCCTTCTTTATCAATGGCTGGTAGAATAGCGCTGACATGAATTGGTAGCATGCCGGCTGACGGCGAAGAATCAAAAGAATCCATGATTGGCTAGGTTTCAGGCCAATGAACGATGTTTCCCTCTGATGTAGATGAGAGAACTAAGCCTTGTTGAGCCCCGATTAGAGGAATTTCTAGATGATGGGTGCGGACGCCAGCTGACTTGGAGTCTGACTCAGACAAGGTGACCGTATCCGAGTGAGGTTCGAGTTGCTTCAATTATTTCCGATTCCGAGTTGGATTGAAATTTGAAAAATCATCAATTTTCTCGATGGGATTGTCCAGCGCATCTTGAGGAGTTGTTGGAACAGCTTGATCCACTGAGATCTTCATGAGGCAACCTAGGAGCTTGCCGCGGTCTTCAGCCGTGGAGATCCGAGAGCCGAAGAAGAAGGTTGATCCCGCTGAAAAATTCACCGTGATGTCGAGGTCCATCGAGCTCTCGAACGCAATTCCGCCAAAATTCCCTACCTGGCGCGCCAGCTGTCGGTGTTTGATGACCGGCAACACGTCACGGGGTTACCTGGGACGATGTTTGGGGAGCTTCGGCGTATGCAGAACTCGACGGTGAACGCGAAGATAACGATTTATATTGGTTCAGGCCGCTAAATAGCGTCCAGTTCGGTGTGATGCCTTTGCGTTGGATTGTTGTGTATGATATGATTACAAGGGTGCCCCTGCCTCTCTTTATATAGTTAGAGGGCAGGCACATTGATTTAGTCCTAGTCGGTTACGACATAAGAGTTTTAGTTCTATTATAGAAGCTAACTTTTCTAGTAATCCGACTAAGTCGGTCCTTCATGTCTTGGAGATCACGCCACCTTGCTCTCGTGCCTTCAAGTAGACCGCGAGTCGACCCAGGCCCATGGCGGGTAGTCGGCCCTGTGGGGTACCCTCAGGGCCTTGGTCCGTCAAACTACTCTCTCCATCCCAAATTATAAGTCATTCCAACATTCTTGGAGAGTCAAAACATTTCAAGTTTGACCAAATTTATATAATAAAATAGTAATATTTATGATACTAAATAAGTATCATTAGATTCTTTATTAATTATATTTTCATAATATACATATTTGATGTCATAAATTTTTGTAATTCTCTATATAATTTTGGTCAACTTAAGATGCTTTGACTCTTAAAGAAAATTGGAATGGCTTATAATTTGAAACGGAGGAGTAGTTGCTAAAGTTTAGCTCATGAGGATCCAAACAGGAGGGCTAATAGGTGGGCTAAAGTTTTAGCCAAGGCTGCAACTAGCTGTTAGTTCACTAGTCCATTCAACCCAACTGTCAGGAGCTAAAAGTGCTACAGTTATAAAAAAGTCACCTCTCTTCTATTCTCTCTTCTCTCTCTTTCTATGTTAGTACAGGATCAAACAAATATAGACTAACAACTAATTAACTATTTTTTAGTCATAACTAACAACTAATCATATTCCATCCAAAACACGCTCTAATATGGAATTAGGTGACATGCCTTCCGTTGGTCTGCTGTACTCGCAAGTCGCAACTAGCCAACTACCCAAACGAGCATCCCTCTGTTGGGCCCCGGAGGTATGTCGGGCTACCCGAATTTTTTGTTTTTTGACCCATTTTTCGAAAGAATCTCTCAAATATGCCCCTGGCGGAAAGATTTAAAAAAATAGACCCTACTCTTGGCGCCATAGTCGTCGGCGCCAATATATAACGGCTTGGCGCCAGCTTCATTGGTGCCAAGCACCTGGCGTTGTGGCACTGACGTGGCCACTGGCTTGGTGGCGTGATCTCCAAGACATGAAGGACCGACTTAGTCGGATTACTAGAAAAGTTAGCTTCTATAATAGAACTAAAACTCTTATGTCGTAACCGACTAGGACTAAATCAATGTGCCTGCCCTCTAACTATATAAAGAGAGGCAGGGGCACCCTTGTAATCATATCATACACAACAATCCAACGCAAAGGCATCACACCGAACTGGACGCTATTTAGCGGCCTGAACCAATATAAATCGTTATCTTCGCGTTCACCGTCGAGTTCTGCATACGCCGAAGCTCCCCAAACATCGTCCCAGGTAACCCCGTGACGTGTTGCCGGTCATCAAACACCGACAGCTGGCGCGCCAGGTAGGGAATTTTGGCGGAATTGCGTTCGAGAGCTCGATGGACCTCGACATCACGGTGAATTTTTCAGCGGGATCAACCTTCTTCTTCGGCTCTCGGATCTCCACGGCTGAAGACCGCGGCAAGCTCCTAGGTTGCCTCATGAAGATCTCAGTGGATCAAGCTGTTCCAACAACTCCTCAAGATGCGCTGGACAATCCCATCGAGAAAATTGATGATTTTTCAAATTTCAATCCAACTCGGAATCGGAAATAATTGAAGCAACTCGAACCTCACTCGGATACGGTCACCTTGTCTGAGTCAGACTCCAAGTCAGCTGGCGTCCGCACCCATCATCTAGAAATTCCTCTAATCGGGGCTCAACAAGGCTTAGTTCTCTCATCTACATCAGAGGGAAACATCGTTCATTGGCCTGAAACCTAGCCAATCATGGATTCTTTTGATTCTTCGCCGTCAGCCGGCATGCTACCAATTCATGTCAGCGCTATTCTACCAGCCATTGATAAAGAAGGCACTGCTGAAATCGGCTCCAGTACTATGACTGTTGAGTTCACCGTCAATAGTACTATCAGCAACAGGCCCAAAAACGCAGAAGAGTCTCGACGTTCCACTGAGAAGATGGTAGACCCGAAAGAACAGACGTGTGCGAAGTTTCGCAGCAACGATCCGAAGGACTTTCATAGTAGAATGAGGGGTAAAAAGCGAGGGCCAGACAACACTGTCGCCTCCAGGAAAACTTCGAAGAAGAGTAGCAAGCCTAGAACCTTCGAAGATTTACTCCGCCGGCCATGTCCTTTCAATCCTAAAGGCAGGCACTCAGCTGCTGAGTGTAAACAACTCAAGGAGTATGTTCTTACTTCAAAAGCCAGCAAGGCCGAGACCAATAATAAGGATGACGACAAACAATATGAGAAGGATAAAGATCAAGACGACAGTTTCCAGCATATGACGAAAGCTATCAATCTAATCTTCGCTGGAGTGGCCGCTTCAACATCCAAGAAACATGAGACGCCCACCTTAAGTGAGATTCTAGCAGCTGAGCCTCCTACCCCAAGATATCTAGATTGGTCTGAGCACCTGATTCAGTTCACAAGGGAGGATCAATGGACCAGCTTCTCCAATACCGGACGATATCCTCTTGTTCTGGATCCTACAATCGCGGGGATGCAGCTCACCAAGGTCCTTATTGATGGTGGTGCTGGACTTAACGTCACCTTTGCCACTACATTAAGGAAGATGGGCCTCAAGTTTCTCAGCCTTCTTACTCCTACAGGCATCCCCTTCTATGGGATCATACCTGGCAAGGCGGTTGTGCCACTTGGGCAGATCACTCTACCAGTCACGTTCGGCACACCAGCCAACTTCAGAACAGAGCTTATCAAGTTTGACGTAGCCGACTTTGATTCATCTTACCACGCTATCCTCGGGCGCCTAGCTCTTGCCAAGTTTATGGCAATTCCCCATTACCCGTATTTCTTGCTTAAGATGCTGGGTCCTAATGGTATACTCTCCTTCAAGGGTGACTTGAAGCGCCTGTACAATTGCGATACTGAAGCCGTCCAGATTGCGACTAAGGATCAACTCGCCCTCAAAATTCAGAAAATTGCTAGGATGGCATATCAAACAAAACTTGAAGACATGGAGATTCCAACCAAGAAGTCAGGAGCAATTAAAGCCTCTGATAAAGTGCTTCTGAAGGAAATCGACTTGGGTACGGGTGACCCTTCCAAGACCGCAACACTCGACATGGATCTCCTCAAGAATCTCTTTGCCCTCTGCAGGTGTGATGCACTTTAGGAGAACTCCAGATGAGGCACCTTTGCAATACAACTTGTCATTGAGTAGAACATAGCTCTTGCTTCTCCGAGTAATCTGCTCTGCTTCTATTTTGTCGACGGGTAGCTTGTGATCTCTGATGTAATCAATGAAAACCCGAGTCCAATCTAGAGCAGTTACCATAACCTGTCTATCAGGCATTGGTATGTCAACTGGATCTATCATTTCCTCCTTGATGCTTGATTGGGTAAACTCTTGGACGAACACGCCACTCGGCACCTCTGCTCGGTTTGAACCGAGTTTGGCTAATACGTCCGCCGCAATGTTGAGATCTCGTATCACATGATGGAATTCAAGTCCCAAAAAATGCTTCTCGAGTTTGCGGACTTCAGCGCAATAAGCATCCATGGTTTTCTTAGTGCAATCCCAATCCTTGTTGACTTGATTGATCACGACGGAGGAGTCGCCATAAACGAGTAAACGCTTTATACCGAGAGAGGCGGCTAGACGTAACCCGTGGAGTAGAGCTTCGTACTCGGCTTCATTGTTGGTGGCTGGCCAGAGAATCTGTAATACATACTTGAGCTGTTCCCCGGAGGGTGAGATGAAAAGGACTCCGGCTCCTGCGCCACCAAGCTTCAATGGGCCATCAAAATACATCTTCCAGTGCTCTGGTATGATTGCGGAAGCTGGTTGCTGGATCTCTGTCTACTCGGCCACAAAATTGGTCAATGCCTGAGATTTGATGGCCTTGCTAGGAGTAAAATCTATGTGATCAGCCCCTAACTCAACTGCCCACTTGGAGATACGTCCTGTGGCATCGCGGTTGCGTAGGATATCGCCAAGCGGGTAGTCGCTTACCACCATAATTTTGTGTTCATCAAAATAATGGAGGTTCTTTCGTGATGTGATTAATAGGGCATAGAGTAGCTTTTGAACATGCGGGTACCGGACCTTGGATTCTGACAAAACTTCACTGATATAGTAGACTGGCCGATGTACCTTGTACGCATGTCCTTCCTCTGCTCGTTCAACCATGATTGCCGTGCTGACCACATTGGTAGTCGCCACAATGTATAACAGCAAGGGTTCTTGTTTGTCTGGTGGAGTGAGGATTGGAGAGATTGTGAGATAAATCTTCAGCTTCTTGAAAGCCTCGTTTGCTTCGGCAGACCATTCAAACTTCCCCGACTTTTTGAGCAGCTTGAAGAAAGGTAGACCCTTTTCGCTAGCCAAGAGATGAATCTGGGAAGCTCAACCCGACTAAGTGTATTTTCGGCATCCCTTCAGGTCAGCTACTCAGCTTCCTTGTCAGTCACTACGGGATTGAAGCCAATTCGAAGCAGATCCAGACGATTACTCGGATGGGACCCCCGCACTCTGTCAAGGATGTCCAGAAACTAACAAGGTGCATGGCCGCCCTTGAAAGTTTCAGTTAGATTGTCGATCAGTGTAGATGGATCTCGAGTCTTGATAACCACGTCATCTACATAGGCCTCAACGTTGCATCCAATTTGTTCACTTAAACATGCCTAGATAGCACGCTGGTACGTGGCTCCCGCGTTTTTCAACCCGAATGACTTAGTTGTGTAACAATAGGCGCCAAATGGTGTTATGAATGAAGTATTGCCCTGGTCTTCTTTCTTAAGAGCGATCTGATGATAACCCGAGTAGCAATCAAGGAAGCAGAGGAGGGCGGATCCAGCTATAGCGTCCACGATCTGATCAATACGAGGTAGCCCAAAGGGATCCTTTGGGCAATGCTTGTTGAGATCTGTGTAATCGACACACATCCGCCACTCGGCCGAGTTCTTCATCCCGAATGGCTCGCCAACCCAGTGCTAGTCAAGAAGAAGAACTCGGCCGAGTGGCGGATGTGTGTCGATTACACAGATCTCAACAAGCATTGCCCAAAGGATCCCTTTGGGCTACCTCGTATTGATCAGATCGTGGACGCTATAGCTGGATCCGCCCTCCTCTGCTTCCTTGATTGCTACTCGGGTTATCATCAGATCGCTCTTAAGAAAGAAGACCAGGGCAATACTTCATTCATAACACCATTTGGCGCCTATTGTTACACAACTAAGTCATTCGGGTTGAAAAACGCGGGAGCCACGTACCAGCGTGCTATCTAGGCATGTTTAAGTGAACAAATTGGATGCAACGTTGAGGCCTATGTAGATGACGTGGTTATCAAGACTCGAGATCCATCTACACTGATCGACAATCTAACTGAAACTTTCAAGGGCGGCCATGCACCTTGTTAGTTTCTGGACATCCTTGACAGAGTGCGGGGGTCCCATCCGAGTAATCGTCTGGATCTGCTTCGAATTGGCTTCAATCCCGTAGTGACTGACAAGGAAGCTGAGTAGCTGACCTGAAGGGATGCCGAAAATACACTTAGTCGGGTTGAGCTTCCCAGATTCATCTCTTGGCTAGCGAAAAGGGTCTACCTTTCTTCAAGCTGCTCAAAAAGTCGGGGAAGTTTGAATGGTCTGCCGAAGCAAACGAGGCTTTCAAGAAGCTGAAGATTTATCTCACAATCTCTCCAATCCTCACTCCACCAGACAAACAAGAACCCTTGCTGTTATACATTGTGGCGACTACCAATGTGGTCAGCACGGCAATCATGGTTGAACGAGCAGAGGAAGGACATGCGTACAAGGTACATCGGCCAGTCTACTATATCAGTGAAGTTTTGTCAGAATCCAAGGTCCGGTACCCGCATGTTCAAAAGCTACTCTATGCCCTATTAATCACATCACGAAAGAACCTCCATTATTTTGATGAACACAAAATTATGGTGGTAAGCGACTACCCGCTTGGCGATATCCTACGCAACCGCGATGCCACAGGACGTATCTCCAAGTGGGCAGTTGAGTTAGGGGCTGATCACATAGATTTTACTCCTAGCAAGGCCATCAAATCTCAGGCATTGACCAATTTTGTGGCCGAGTAGACAGAGATCCAGCAACCAGCTTCCGCAATCATACCAGAGCACTGGAAGATGTATTTTGATGGCCCATTGAAGCTTGGTGGCGCAGGAGCCGGAGTCCTTTTCATCTCACCCTCCGGGGAACAGCTCAAGTATGTATTACAGATTCTCTGGCCAGCCACCAACAATGAAGCCGAGTACGAAGCTCTACTCCACGGGTTACGTCTAGCCGCCTCTCTCGGTATAAAGCGTTTACTCGTTTATGGCGACTCCTCCGTCGTGATCAATCAAGTCAACAAGGATTGGGATTGCACTAAGAAAACCATGGATGCTTATTGCGCTGAAGTCCGCAAACTCGAGAAGCATTTTTTGGGACTTGAATTCCATCATGTGATACGAGATCTCAACATTGCGGCGGACGTATTAGCCAAACTCGGTTCAAACCGAGCAGAGGTGCCGAGTGGCGTGTTCGTCCAAGAGTTTACCCAATCAAGCATCAAGGAGGAAATGATAGATCCAGTTGACATACCAATGCCTGATAGACAGGTTATGGTAACTGCTCTAGATTGGACTCGGGTTTTCATTGATTACATCAGAGATCACAAGCTACCCGTCGACAAAATAGAAGCAGAGCAGATTACTCGGAGAAGCAAGAGCTATGTTCTACTCAATGACAAGTTGTATTGCAAAGGTGCCTCATCTGGAGTTCTCCTAAAGTGCATCACACCTGCAGAGGGCAAAGAGATTCTTGAGGAGATCCATGTCGAGTGTTGCGGTCTTGGAAGGGTCACCCGTACCCAAGTCGATTTCCTTCAGAAGCACTTTATCAGAGGCTTTAATTGCTCCTGACTTCTTGGTTGGAATCTCCATGTCTTCAAGTTTTGTTTGATATGCCATCCTAGCAATTTTCTGAATTTTGAGGGCGAGTTGATCCTTAGTCGCAATCTGGACGGCTTCAGTATCGCAATTGTACAGGCGCTTCAAGTCACCCTTGAAGGAGAGTATACCATTAGGACCCAGCATCTTAAGCAAGAAATACGGGTAATGGGGAATTGCCATAAACTTGGCAAGAGCTAGGCGCCCGAGGATAGCGTGGTAAGATGAATCAAAGTCGGCTACGTCAAACTTGATAAGCTCTGTTCTGAAGTTGGCTGGTGTGCCGAACGTGACTGGTAGAGTGATCTGCCCAAGTGGCACAACCGCCTTGCCAGGTATGATCCCATAGAAGGGGATGCCTGTAGGAGTAAGAAGGCTGAGAAACTTGAGGCCCATCTTCCTTAATGTAGTGGCAAAGGTGACGTTAAGTCCAGCACCACCATCAATAAGGACCTTGGTGAGCTGCATCCCCGCGATTGTAGGATCCAGAACAAGAGGATATCGTCCGGTATTGGAGAAGCTGGTCCATTGATCCTCCCTTGTGAACTGAATCAGGTGCTCAGACCAATCTAGATATCTTGGGGTAGGAGGCTCAGCTGCTAGAATCTCACTTAAGGTGGGCGTCTCATGTTTCTTGGATGTTGAAGCGGCCACTCCAGCGAAGATTAGATTGATAGCTTTCGTCATATGCTGGAAACTGTCGTCTTGATCTTTATCCTTCTCATATTGTTTGTCGTCATCCTTATTATTGGTCTCGGCCTTGCTGGCTTTTGAAGTAAGAACATACTCCTTGAGTTGTTTACACTCAGCAGCTGAGTGCCTGCCTTTAGGATTGAAAGGACATGGCCGGCGGAGTAAATCTTCGAAGGTTCTAGGCTTGCTACTCTTCTTCGAAGTTTTCCTGGAGGCGACAGTGTTGTCTGGCCCTCGCTTTTTACCCCTCATTCTACTATGAAAGTCCTTCGGATCGTTGCTGCGAAACTTCGCACACGTCTGTTCTTTCGGGTCTACCATCTTCTCAGTGGAACGTCGAGACTCTTCTGCGTTTTTGGGCCTGTTGCTGATAGTACTATTGACGGTGAACTCAACAGTCATAGTACTGGAGCCGATTTCAGCAGTGCCTTCTTTATCAATGGCTGGTAGAATAGCGCTGACATGAATTGGTAGCATGCCGGCTGACGGCGAAGAATCAAAAGAATCCATGATTGGCTAGGTTTCAGGCCAATGAACGATGTTTCCCTCTGATGTAGATGAGAGAACTAAGCCTTGTTGAGCCCCGATTAGAGGAATTTCTAGATGATGGGTGCGGACGCCAGCTGACTTGGAGTCTGACTCAGACAAGGTGACCGTATCCGAGTGAGGTTCGAGTTGCTTCAATTATTTCCGATTCCGAGTTGGATTGAAATTTGAAAAATCATCAATTTTCTCGATGGGATTGTCCAGCGCATCTTGAGGAGTTGTTGGAACAGCTTGATCCACTGAGATCTTCATGAGGCAACCTAGGAGCTTGCCGCGGTCTTCAGCCGTGGAGATCCGAGAGCCGAAGAAGAAGGTTGATCCCGCTGAAAAATTCACCGTGATGTCGAGGTCCATCGAGCTCTCGAACGCAATTCCGCCAAAATTCCCTACCTGGCGCGCCAGCTGTCGGTGTTTGATGACCGGCAACACGTCACGGGGTTACCTGGGACGATGTTTGGGGAGCTTCGGCGTATGCAGAACTCGACGGTGAACGCGAAGATAACGATTTATATTGGTTCAGGCCGCTAAATAGCGT
>JAHUYU010002557.1:0-20105 GCA_030439765.1 Tripidium arundinaceum | reverse complement strand
TTCAGAGAGATTGTATTCCTCATTTGCGACAAACATTGTGAAGAATTTGCTGGCATGTTCAGTGCACTGCATTTACATTTTTAGGAATGGTCACTAAAGACACATTCACTTGGCAAGATAAAGTCTTTATTGTTTAAATAGGTCTCTATTTTTTATTATAATCTTAGTTTGACATTTCTTGCTTATTCATATTGTAACTTGCCTATATGTATAGTTCTGCAGCTATGAATTATAAGCGCCTATACGTTATCCAATTGTTGCAGGTTCAAGTAGGTAATTCCCCAGAATATTTAACTGGTAGAAAGTTAGGCAAAGGTGGCTTTGGCCAGGTTTATGTTGGAAGAAGAGTATCTGGTGGATCTTCTCGTATGGGTCCTGATGCATATGAGGTTCCTTCATCTCTCTCTTTCAATCGAACGCTAAAGTTCTATTTGGTACACCATTCAAATATCTGGGTGAATGTCCTGTAGGTTGCACTAAAATTTGAGCACCGAAGCAGTAAGGGATGCAACTATGCCCCCCATGCGAGTGGCACGTTTATCAGTACGAACCTGCATAATCCTCCTCCTTTATTTCAGTTATTCTCTGTGGATAATGATCCATTATCTTGTATGCCCAGCAACTCAATGGATTTCAGTGTATAATGCTAGGTGGCCCATGAAGCAGAGGTAATTGCATTCAAATATGCCAGCTCTTGTTTTAGTATGTGTTTATGTTATGTCTAGAAAGCATGTTGATTACAATTTGACAAAGTGAAAAGAAGGGCAACAAGGGCACAAAAAAGCCTCTTTCTCAGAGAAAAAGAACCATGGTCATAACAAGATTTTTTGGTGACTAAATTTCAATACTGGTGAAACGATAAGAAACCCCATGAGATGCCAAGTGTCTATTCAAAGAAATCGCATAAAGAGAAACAAACAAACAAATCATCATTCAGAATCCTAGTGATACTGTGTGCTGTGAGCAAGGGAAGCACTAAGTCTAGACTCTAGAACATACCATTTTAAAGAGCAAGGGAAATATGACATCATAGCTGATAGAAGATTCTGTGTTTGGATACACAAATATAAAAGAGCAATTTATACGACTGGCATATTTGAATGCAATTACCTCTGCTTCATGGGCCACCTAGCATTATACACTGAAATCCATTGAGTTGCTGGGCTCCCCAATCTAACTTTCTTCTTTGGTTGTTCTTCGACCTCAAGGTTTACGTGTGCTCTTCCACGTTTCTGTCCAACCTATAGTATGCGCAACAGATTCATAACCAAAACTAAAAGAAGCAGAATAAACTAACGATTGGATTTTTCCAAATGAATAAAATAGTTGGAACTTTGGAAATGGTAATATGTTGTGTGCATGGCAGATCAGACCTTTAGAGCTCCATCAATTCTGATGGGTCTTGAAGCAGGCTCTTCAATCAAACCATCAAAACAGAAATAAGTTTAGGGTAATTTGGCTCTTCATCAAATTTCATACTGGTGACCATCTCAAGAAAATGTTTGAATGGAGCTGGACAGAAGCAACAAAGCATCTCCGGAGAAGTGGCCATTTTCTTCTTACAAACAAGAAAACTCTTGTTATCTCCCTGCATTATTAAATCATTATTAGCAAAAACAGGTCTAAAACCAAACAGAACATGTTACACAGACACAGCTGAGCATGTCTAAGGCTACCTGATAGCCTTGCCAAGGCAATCTTCCTCTTATTAAAAAAAATAAGGGTGTATGCCAGTGACTCCAGATCATCCCTCCTACTACCAGTACGACCTAAATGAGCATGGACACTAGCATATCTAATTGTTCCCCTGCAAAATGTAAAGAGGAGATAGTTAATGTTAGGTGCTGACACAATTTTATACAGAGAGAAGCTAGTACAGTAACATGCACCACAAGATCTAACTAACCTAAAGATATCTGGCCTTTGATCATATTCAACATGCTTATCAGATGCTGCTTCTTTCCACCTGGATGCTGCATATAATTTTAAAATTCACAAAACAGTGTAGAAAAGGTCAGTGGGGGCATAAAACATATCCTAAGAAGCCAACGCCAACTAGCGAAGGCCATGTATCTCAACAATGTGAGACATAGTATCTTACTATCGTCACATATAGATTAAGTTTATTTTGTACAAGGTACCTAAACCAAGATCAATCAGGAAAAGCTTCTTCTCATCAGGTGAACCAGGCTGACCAAGCAAAAAGTTCTCTGGTTTCACATCGCCATGTACAAAGCTGGCAATGATAGGAAACCATGTGACTGTTAGCATCAAAAGTATACTAAAATTCATGCATTTTACTTAATTATCGAATACTTTTCGGTTTACCCTTTTGAGTGAAGTTTCTCAAGAATTGATATGGCCTCAACAGCAATGCAAGCAGCCATATGAGGAGCCATCCTATTGGAGACATTGATATCAGTAGGGAGTAAGAAAGCATATGGATAAGGTAAACAGTTTGGCAAGATACTTACGCCTGTCCTACAGAATTCCAAACATCCCAGAGGCTGGAACCAAGCATATCCATTACCTGAAATTTGGAATGCAGGTTTAATAGAATATCCAGTTAAGTTTGAATACATTTTGCAGTTAATAACTAACTTTAAACTCACAAGAATGTAGTACTCTCCCTGGCGACCCTTGTAGTGGACTGATGGAATGCCATAACAACCATTGAGAGTGCTGGTCATACAAGATAATGGATCATTATCCACAGAGAATAACTGAAATAAAGGAGGAGGATTATGCAGGTTCGTACTGATAAACGTGCCACTCGCATGGGGGGGCATAGTTGCATCCCTTACTGCTTCGGTGCTCAAATTTTAGTGCAACCTACAGGACATTCACCCAGAATATTTAACTGGTAGAAAGTTAGGCAAAGGTGGCTTTGGCCAGGTTTATGTTGGAAGAAGAGTATCTGGTGGATCTTCTCGTATGGGTCCTGATGCATATGAGGTTCCTTCATCTCTCTCTTTCAATCGAACGCTAAAGTTCTATTTGGTACACCATTCAAATATCTGGGTGAATGTCCTGTAGGTTGCACTAAAATTTGAGCACCGAAGCAGTAAGGGATGCAACTATGCCCCCCATGCGAGTGGCACGTTTATCAGTACGAACCTGCATAATCCTCCTCCTTTATTTCAGTTATTCTCTGTGGATAATGATCCATTATCTTGTATGACCAGCACTCTCAATGGTTGTTATGGCATTCCATCAGTCCACTACAAGGGTCGCCAGGGAGAGTACTACATTCTTGTGAGTTTAAAGTTAGTTATTAACTGCAAAATGTATTCAAACTTAACTGGATATTCTATTAAACCTGCATTCCAAATTTCAGGTAATGGATATGCTTGGTTCCAGCCTCTGGGATGTTTGGAATTCTGTAGGACAGGCGTAAGTATCTTGCCAAACTGTTTACCTTATCCATATGCTTTCTTACTCCCTACTGATATCAATGTCTCCAATAGGATGGCTCCTCATATGGCTGCTTGCATTGCTGTTGAGGCCATATCAATTCTTGAGAAACTTCACTCAAAAGGGTAAACCGAAAAGTATTCGATAATTAAGTAAAATGCATGAATTTTAGTATACTTTTGATGCTAACAGTCACATGGTTTCCTATCATTGCCAGCTTTGTACATGGCGATGTGAAACCAGAGAACTTTTTGCTTGGTCAGCCTGGTTCACCTGATGAGAAGAAGCTTTTCCTGATTGATCTTGGTTTAGGTACCTTGTACAAAATAAACTTAATCTATATGTGACGATAGTAAGATACTATGTCTCACATTGTTGAGATACATGGCCTTCGCTAGTTGGCGTTGGCTTCTTAGGATATGTTTTATGCCCCCACTGACCTTTTCTACACTGTTTTGTGAATTTTAAAATTATATGCAGCATCCAGGTGGAAAGAAGCAGCATCTGATAAGCATGTTGAATATGATCAAAGGCCAGATATCTTTAGGTTAGTTAGATCTTGTGGTGCATGTTACTGTACTAGCTTCTCTCTGTATAAAATTGTGTCAGCACCTAACATTAACTATCTCCTCTTTACATTTTGCAGGGGAACAATTAGATATGCTAGTGTCCATGCTCATTTAGGTCGTACTGGTAGTAGGAGGGATGATCTGGAGTCACTGGCATACACCCTTATTTTTTTAATAAGAGGAAGATTGCCTTGGCAAGGCTATCAGGTAGCCTTAGACATGCTCAGCTGTGTCTGTGTAACATGTTCTGTTTGGTTTTAGACCTGTTTTTGCTAATAATGATTTAATAATGCAGGGAGATAACAAGAGTTTTCTTGTTTGTAAGAAGAAAATGGCCACTTCTCCGGAGATGCTTTGTTGCTTCTGTCCAGCTCCATTCAAACATTTTCTTGAGATGGTCACCAGTATGAAATTTGATGAAGAGCCAAATTACCCTAAACTTATTTCTGTTTTTGATGGTTTGATTGAAGAGCCTGCTTCAAGACCCATCAGAATTGATGGAGCTCTAAAGGTCTGATCTGCCATGCACACAACATATTACCATTTCCAAAGTTCCAACTATTTTATTCATTTGGAAAAATCCAATCGTTAGTTTATTCTGCTTCTTTTAGTTTTGGTTATGAATCTGTTGCGCATACTATAGGTTGGACAGAAACGTGGAAGAGCACACGTAAACCTTGAGGTCGAAGAACAACCAAAGAAGAAAGTTAGATTGGGGAGCCCAGCAACTCAATGGATTTCAGTGTATAATGCTAGGTGGCCCATGAAGCAGAGGTAATTGCATTCAAATATGCCAGTCGTATAAATTGCTCTTTTATATTTGTGTATCCAAACACAGAATCTTCTATCAGCTATGATGTCATATTTCCCTTGCTCTTTAAAATGGTATGTTCTAGAGTCTAGACTTAGTGCTTCCCTTGCTCACAGCACACAGTATCACTAGGATTCTGAATGATGATTTGTTTGTTTGTTTCTCTTTATGCGATTTCTTTGAATAGACACTTGGCATCTCATGGGGTTTCTTATCGTTTCACCAGTATTGAAATTTAGTCACCAAAAAATCTTGTTATGACCATGGTTCTTTTTCTCTGAGAAAGAGGCTTTTTTGTGCCCTTGTTGCCCTTCTTTTCACTTTGTCAAATTGTAATCAACATGCTTTCTAGACATAACATAAACACATACTAAAACAAGAGCTGGCATATTTGAATGCAATTACCTCTGCTTCATGGGCCACCTAGCATTATACACTGAAATCCATTGAGTTGCTGGGCATACAAGATAATGGATCATTATCCACAGAGAATAACTGAAATAAAGGAGGAGGATTATGCAGGTTCGTACTGATAAACGTGCCACTCGCATGGGGGGGCATAGTTGCATCCCTTACTGCTTCGGTGCTCAAATTTTAGTGCAACCTACAGGACATTCACCCAGATATTTGAATGGTGTACCAAATAGAACTTTAGCGTTCGATTGAAGAGAGAGATGAAGGAACCTCATATGCATCAGGACCCATACGAGAAGATCCACCAGATACTCTTCTTCCAACATAAACCTGGCCAAAGCCACCTTTGCCTAACTTTCTACCAGTTAAATATTCTGGGGAATTACCTACTTGAACCTGCAACAATTGGATAACGTATAGGCGCTTATAATTCATAGCTGCAGAACTATACATATAGGCAAGTTACAATATGAATAAGCAAGAAATGTCAAACTAAGATTATAATAAAAAATAGAGACCTATTTAAACAATAAAGACTTTATCTTGCCAAGTGAATGTGTCTTTAGTGACCATTCCTAAAAATGTAAATGCAGTGCACTGAACATGCCAGCAAATTCTTCACAATGTTTGTCGCAAATGAGGAATACAATCTCTCTGATATCTCTGTTCTCTAAAGATCTTAAACTTGAGTCCACGAGTTCGTGTGAGTGTGTGGTTTCTTGCATGGGTTCTTTTGCCCTTTCTCGTTCTTAATATAAAGATACGGCGCTCTCCTGCGTGTTTGATAAAAAAAATTAACACCTACTGTATTCCCTAAGAGACTGGAAAGGCAAGAATGGTTGAAGGGGGGTGTAACGAATTGTTTTAATAATCACTGAAATACAATAGGCAAAAAAAAAAACAACTAATCCAGGAAGATGTTGTTTATTATTTACATTTCTTTGAGTTCATTGTGCTAGTTCTTTACTATCATTACTTCTTTCTAAAAACCAAAAGTATTGTGATGGTACAATCCAATAATTCAGAACTTGATTTCTCTCATGCAAATAAAGATGCAATCTATCAAGCACACCAAAGCCAACGATTTTGTTCCTCTTCACCATTCAGATTGATGATTGCCGTGGTAGGTTCTCACTTTGGTTTGGTCTTTGCTTCTATATCAAAAGAACTAATATTGTGCCCAACATACAGCATGGGGATACCTAAGGACTGCATGCTATATTCTACGGAAAAGTAAATAGATACAGCACAAGAGAAGCATGTTCCCAGTGGAAAAAAAATTGTATCTAACACAAGCACAACAGGGCACATGTGAAATTCACTGAATAACACAAGCAACATGATGGAACTACCGAACAAAACAAAACAAGAGAAAACGGCACAAGAAAGGCTTTGTAACAGGTCAAAGGACAACACTTTTTTTTTGCGAGACAAAAAAGGACAACACTTGATCGATCGATCTACAAAATTGCACACCATGTAAAGGAACACAGAGGAAAGGGGCTCGAGGCTATTGATTTGCAGACTGATCTGCCTTGCAACAACCTCCCTGAACCTGTTGTTGCCGTCGAGGCAGTTATTGGCACAGCCAACAAGGACCTTTGTTTGAGCAAGGCAGCTGACCGTGCTGCCAGCTTAAGAATGGTGGGTGATACGGACAAATTTGCAGTGCCAGAGGATGATGCCACAACCTCCCCAGTGCCTGAGAGGGTATGACTTCTCTTTTCCTGATGTGTTCCTTTACATGGTGTGCAATTTTGTAGATCGATCGATCAAGTGTTGTCCTTTTTTGTCTCGCAAAAAAAAAGTGTTGTCCTTTGACCTGTTACAAAGCCTTTCTTGTGCCGTTTTCTCTTGTTTTGTTTTGTTCGGTAGTTCCATCATGTTGCTTGTGTTATTCAGTGAATTTCACATGTGCCCTGTTGTGCTTGTGTTAGATACAATTTTTTTCCACTGGGAACATGCTTCTCTTGTGCTGTATCTATTTACTTTTCCGTAGAATATAGCATGCAGTCTTAGGTATCCCCATGCTGTATGTTGGGCACAATATTAGTTCTTTTGATATAGAAGCAAAGACCAAACCAAAGTGAGAACCTACCACGGCAATCATCAATCTGAATGGTGAAGAGGAACAAAATCGTTGGCTTTGGTGTGCTTGATAGATTGCATCTTTATTTGCATGAGAGAAATCAAGTTCTGAATTATTGGATTGTACCATCACAATACTTTTGGTTTTTAGAAAGAAGTAATGATAGTAAAGAACTAGCACAATGAACTCAAAGAAATGTAAATAATAAACAACATCTTCCTGGATTAGTTGTTTTTTTTTTTGCCTATTGTATTTCAGTGATTATTAAAACAATTCGTTACACCCCCCTTCAACCATTCTTGCCTTTCCAGTCTCTTAGGGAATACAGTAGGTGTTAATTTTTTTATCAAACACGCAGGAGAGCGCCGTATCTTTATATTAAGAACGAGAAAGGGCAAAAGAACCCATGCAAGAAACCACACACTCACACGAACTCGTGGACTCAAGTTTAAGATCTTTAGAGAACAGAGATATCAGAGAGATTGTATTCCTCATTTGCGACAAACATTGTGAAGAATTTGCTGGCATGTTCAGTGCACTGCATTTACATTTTTAGGAATGGTCACTAAAGACACATTCACTTGGCAAGATAAAGTCTTTATTGTTTAAATAGGTCTCTATTTTTTATTATAATCTTAGTTTGACATTTCTTGCTTATTCATATTGTAACTTGCCTATATGTATAGTTCTGCAGCTATGAATTATAAGCGCCTATACGTTATCCAATTGTTGCAGGTTCAAGTAGGTAATTCCCCAGAATATTTAACTGGTAGAAAGTTAGGCAAAGGTGGCTTTGGCCAGGTTTATGTTGGAAGAAGAGTATCTGGTGGATCTTCTCGTATGGGTCCTGATGCATATGAGGTTCCTTCATCTCTCTCTTTCAATCGAACGCTAAAGTTCTATTTGGTACACCATTCAAATATCTGGGTGAATGTCCTGTAGGTTGCACTAAAATTTGAGCACCGAAGCAGTAAGGGATGCAACTATGCCCCCCCATGCGAGTGGCACGTTTATCAGTACGAACCTGCATAATCCTCCTCCTTTATTTCAGTTATTCTCTGTGGATAATGATCCATTATCTTGTATGCCCAGCAACTCAATGGATTTCAGTGTATAATGCTAGGTGGCCCATGAAGCAGAGGTAATTGCATTCAAATATGCCAGCTCTTGTTTTAGTATGTGTTTATGTTATGTCTAGAAAGCATGTTGATTACAATTTGACAAAGTGAAAAGAAGGGCAACAAGGGCACAAAAAAGCCTCTTTCTCAGAGAAAAAGAACCATGGTCATAACAAGATTTTTTGGTGACTAAATTTCAATACTGGTGAAACGATAAGAAACCCCATGAGATGCCAAGTGTCTATTCAAAGAAATCGCATAAAGAGAAACAAACAAACAAATCATCATTCAGAATCCTAGTGATACTGTGTGCTGTGAGCAAGGGAAGCACTAAGTCTAGACTCTAGAACATACCATTTTAAAGAGCAAGGGAAATATGACATCATAGCTGATAGAAGATTCTGTGTTTGGATACACAAATATAAAAGAGCAATTTATACGACTGGCATATTTGAATGCAATTACCTCTGCTTCATGGGCCACCTAGCATTATACACTGAAATCCATTGAGTTGCTGGGCTCCCCAATCTAACTTTCTTCTTTGGTTGTTCTTCGACCTCAAGGTTTACGTGTGCTCTTCCACGTTTCTGTCCAACCTATAGTATGCGCAACAGATTCATAACCAAAACTAAAAGAAGCAGAATAAACTAACGATTGGATTTTTCCAAATGAATAAAATAGTTGGAACTTTGGAAATGGTAATATGTTGTGTGCATGGCAGATCAGACCTTTAGAGCTCCATCAATTCTGATGGGTCTTGAAGCAGGCTCTTCAATCAAACCATCAAAAACAGAAATAAGTTTAGGGTAATTTGGCTCTTCATCAAATTTCATACTGGTGACCATCTCAAGAAAATGTTTGAATGGAGCTGGACAGAAGCAACAAAGCATCTCCGGAGAAGTGGCCATTTTCTTCTTACAAACAAGAAAACTCTTGTTATCTCCCTGCATTATTAAATCATTATTAGCAAAAACAGGTCTAAAACCAAACAGAACATGTTACACAGACACAGCTGAGCATGTCTAAGGCTACCTGATAGCCTTGCCAAGGCAATCTTCCTCTTATTAAAAAAATAAGGGTGTATGCCAGTGACTCCAGATCATCCCTCCTACTACCAGTACGACCTAAATGAGCATGGACACTAGCATATCTAATTGTTCCCCTGCAAAATGTAAAGAGGAGATAGTTAATGTTAGGTGCTGACACAATTTTATACAGAGAGAAGCTAGTACAGTAACATGCACCACAAGATCTAACTAACCTAAAGATATCTGGCCTTTGATCATATTCAACATGCTTATCAGATGCTGCTTCTTTCCACCTGGATGCTGCATATAATTTTAAAATTCACAAAAC
This sequence comes from Tripidium arundinaceum, assembly GCA_030439765.1. Taxonomy (NCBI): domain Eukaryota; kingdom Viridiplantae; phylum Streptophyta; class Magnoliopsida; order Poales; family Poaceae; genus Tripidium; species Tripidium arundinaceum. The sequence continues at coordinate 10,334 of JAHUYU010002557.1, read as the reverse complement.
AGTGTAGAAAAGGTCAGTGGGGGCATAAAACATATCCTAAGAAGCCAACGCCAACTAGCGAAGGCCATGTATCTCAACAATGTGAGACATAGTATCTTACTATCGTCACATATAGATTAAGTTTATTTTGTACAAGGTACCTAAACCAAGATCAATCAGGAAAAGCTTCTTCTCATCAGGTGAACCAGGCTGACCAAGCAAAAAGTTCTCTGGTTTCACATCGCCATGTACAAAGCTGGCAATGATAGGAAACCATGTGACTGTTAGCATCAAAAGTATACTAAAATTCATGCATTTTACTTAATTATCGAATACTTTTCGGTTTACCCTTTTGAGTGAAGTTTCTCAAGAATTGATATGGCCTCAACAGCAATGCAAGCAGCCATATGAGGAGCCATCCTATTGGAGACATTGATATCAGTAGGGAGTAAGAAAGCATATGGATAAGGTAAACAGTTTGGCAAGATACTTACGCCTGTCCTACAGAATTCCAAACATCCCAGAGGCTGGAACCAAGCATATCCATTACCTGAAATTTGGAATGCAGGTTTAATAGAATATCCAGTTAAGTTTGAATACATTTTGCAGTTAATAACTAACTTTAAACTCACAAGAATGTAGTACTCTCCCTGGCGACCCTTGTAGTGGACTGATGGAATGCCATAACAACCATTGAGAGTGCTGGTCATACAAGATAATGGATCATTATCCACAGAGAATAACTGAAATAAAGGAGGAGGATTATGCAGGTTCGTACTGATAAACGTGCCACTCGCATGGGGGGGCATAGTTGCATCCCTTACTGCTTCGGTGCTCAAATTTTAGTGCAACCTACAGGACATTCACCCAGATATTTGAATGGTGTACCAAATAGAACTTTAGCGTTCGATTGAAAGAGAGAGATGAAGGAACCTCATATGCATCAGGACCCATACGAGAAGATCCACCAGATACTCTTCTTCCAACATAAACCTGGCCAAAGCCACCTTTGCCTAACTTTCTACCAGTTAAATATTCTGGGGAATTACCTACTTGAACCTGCAACAATTGGATAACGTATAGGCGCTTATAATTCATAGCTGCAGAACTATACATATAGGCAAGTTACAATATGAATAAGCAAGAAATGTCAAACTAAGATTATAATAAAAAATAGAGACCTATTTAAACAATAAAGACTTTATCTTGCCAAGTGAATGTGTCTTTAGTGACCATTCCTAAAAATGTAAATGCAGTGCACTGAACATGCCAGCAAATTCTTCACAATGTTTGTCGCAAATGAGGAATACAATCTCTCTGATATCTCTGTTCTCTAAAGATCTTAAACTTGAGTCCACGAGTTCGTGTGAGTGTGTGGTTTCTTGCATGGGTTCTTTTGCCCTTTCTCGTTCTTAATATAAAGATACGGCGCTCTCCTGCGTGTTTGATAAAAAAAATTAACACCTACTGTATTCCCTAAGAGACTGGAAAGGCAAGAATGGTTGAAGGGGGGTGTAACGAATTGTTTTAATAATCACTGAAATACAATAGGCAAAAAAAAAAACAACTAATCCAGGAAGATGTTGTTTATTATTTACATTTCTTTGAGTTCATTGTGCTAGTTCTTTACTATCATTACTTCTTTCTAAAAACCAAAAGTATTGTGATGGTACAATCCAATAATTCAGAACTTGATTTCTCTCATGCAAATAAAGATGCAATCTATCAAGCACACCAAAGCCAACGATTTTGTTCCTCTTCACCATTCAGATTGATGATTGCCGTGGTAGGTTCTCACTTTGGTTTGGTCTTTGCTTCTATATCAAAAGAACTAATATTGTGCCCAACATACAGCATGGGGATACCTAAGACTGCATGCTATATTCTACGGAAAAGTAAATAGATACAGCACAAGAGAAGCATGTTCCCAGTGGAAAAAAAATTGTATCTAACACAAGCACAACAGGGCACATGTGAAATTCACTGAATAACACAAGCAACATGATGGAACTACCGAACAAAACAAAACAAGAGAAAACGGCACAAGAAAGGCTTTGTAACAGGTCAAAGGACAACACTTTTTTTTTGCGAGACAAAAAAGGACAACACTTGATCGATCGATCTACAAAATTGCACACCATGTAAAGGAACACATCAGGAAAAGAGAAGTCATACCCTCTCAGGCACTGGGGAGGTTGTGGCATCATCCTCTGGCACTGCAAATTTGTCCGTATCACCCACCATTCTTAAGCTGGCAGCACGGTCAGCTGCCTTGCTCAAACAAAGGTCCTTGTTGGCTGTGCCAATAACTGCCTCGACGGCAACAACAGGTTCAGGGAGGTTGTTGCAAGGCAGATCAGTCTGCAAATCAATAGCCTCGAGCCCCTTTCCTCTGTGTTTCGAAGCTGACCTCCCTCTACCCTTAGCAGCTGACTTGTTACCTCTACCAGCCACAAGGACCTTTGTTTGAGCAAGGCAGCTGACCGTGCTGCCAGCTTAAGAATGGTGGGTGATACGGACAAATTTGCAGTGCCAGAGGATGATGCCACAACCTCCCCAGTGCCTGAGAGGGTATGACTTCTCTTTTCCTGATGTGTTCCTTTACATGGTGTGCAATTTTGTAGATCGATCGATCAAGTGTTGTCCTTTTTTGTCTCGCAAAAAAAAAGTGTTGTCCTTTGACCTGTTACAAAGCCTTTCTTGTGCCGTTTTCTCTTGTTTTGTTTTGTTCGGTAGTTCCATCATGTTGCTTGTGTTATTCAGTGAATTTCACATGTGCCCTGTTGTGCTTGTGTTAGATACAATTTTTTTTCCACTGGGAACATGCTTCTCTTGTGCTGTATCTATTTACTTTTCCGTAGAATATAGCATGCAGTCTTAGGTATCCCCATGCTGTATGTTGGGCACAATATTAGTTCTTTTGATATAGAAGCAAAGACCAAACCAAAGTGAGAACCTACCACGGCAATCATCAATCTGAATGGTGAAGAGGAACAAAATCGTTGGCTTTGGTGTGCTTGATAGATTGCATCTTTATTTGCATGAGAGAAATCAAGTTCTGAATTATTGGATTGTACCATCACAATACTTTTGGTTTTTAGAAAGAAGTAATGATAGTAAAGAACTAGCACAATGAACTCAAAGAAATGTAAATAATAAACAACATCTTCCTGGATTAGTTGTTTTTTTTTTTGCCTATTGTATTTCAGTGATTATTAAAACAATTCGTTACACCCCCCTTCAACCATTCTTGCCTTTCCAGTCTCTTAGGGAATACAGTAGGTGTTAATTTTTTTTATCAAACACGCAGGAGAGCGCCGTATCTTTATATTAAGAACGAGAAAGGGCAAAAGAACCCATGCAAGAAACCACACACTCACACGAACTCGTGGACTCAAGTTTAAGATCTTTAGAGAACAGAGATATCAGAGAGATTGTATTCCTCATTTGCGACAAACATTGTGAAGAATTTGCTGGCATGTTCAGTGCACTGCATTTACATTTTTAGGAATGGTCACTAAAGACACATTCACTTGGCAAGATAAAGTCTTTATTGTTTAAATAGGTCTCTATTTTTTATTATAATCTTAGTTTGACATTTCTTGCTTATTCATATTGTAACTTGCCTATATGTATAGTTCTGCAGCTATGAATTATAAGCGCCTATACGTTATCCAATTGTTGCAGGTTCAAGTAGGTAATTCCCCAGAATATTTAACTGGTAGAAAGTTAGGCAAAGGTGGCTTTGGCCAGGTTTATGTTGGAAGAAGAGTATCTGGTGGATCTTCTCGTATGGGTCCTGATGCATATGAGGTTCCTTCATCTCTCTCTTTCAATCGAACGCTAAAGTTCTATTTGGTACACCATTCAAATATCTGGGTGAATGTCCTGTAGGTTGCACTAAAATTTGAGCACCGAAGCAGTAAGGGATGCAACTATGCCCCCCCATGCGAGTGGCACGTTTATCAGTACGAACCTGCATAATCCTCCTCCTTTATTTCAGTTATTCTCTGTGGATAATGATCCATTATCTTGTATGACCAGCACTCTCAATGGTTGTTATGGCATTCCATCAGTCCACTACAAGGGTCGCCAGGGAGAGTACTACATTCTTGTGAGTTTAAAGTTAGTTATTAACTGCAAAATGTATTCAAACTTAACTGGATATTCTATTAAACCTGCATTCCAAATTTCAGGTAATGGATATGCTTGGTTCCAGCCTCTGGGATGTTTGGAATTCTGTAGGACAGGCGTAAGTATCTTGCCAAACTGTTTACCTTATCCATATGCTTTCTTACTCCCTACTGATATCAATGTCTCCAATAGGATGGCTCCTCATATGGCTGCTTGCATTGCTGTTGAGGCCATATCAATTCTTGAGAAACTTCACTCAAAAGGGTAAACCGAAAAGTATTCGATAATTAAGTAAAATGCATGAATTTTAGTATACTTTTGATGCTAACAGTCACATGGTTTCCTATCATTGCCAGCTTTGTACATGGCGATGTGAAACCAGAGAACTTTTTGCTTGGTCAGCCTGGTTCACCTGATGAGAAGAAGCTTTTCCTGATTGATCTTGGTTTAGGTACCTTGTACAAAATAAACTTAATCTATATGTGACGATAGTAAGATACTATGTCTCACATTGTTGAGATACATGGCCTTCGCTAGTTGGCGTTGGCTTCTTAGGATATGTTTTATGCCCCCACTGACCTTTTCTACACTGTTTTGTGAATTTTAAAATTATATGCAGCATCCAGGTGGAAAGAAGCAGCATCTGATAAGCATGTTGAATATGATCAAAGGCCAGATATCTTTAGGTTAGTTAGATCTTGTGGTGCATGTTACTGTACTAGCTTCTCTCTGTATAAAATTGTGTCAGCACCTAACATTAACTATCTCCTCTTTACATTTTGCAGGGGAACAATTAGATATGCTAGTGTCCATGCTCATTTAGGTCGTACTGGTAGTAGGAGGGATGATCTGGAGTCACTGGCATACACCCTTATTTTTTTAATAAGAGGAAGATTGCCTTGGCAAGGCTATCAGGTAGCCTTAGACATGCTCAGCTGTGTCTGTGTAACATGTTCTGTTTGGTTTTAGACCTGTTTTTGCTAATAATGATTTAATAATGCAGGGAGATAACAAGAGTTTTCTTGTTTGTAAGAAGAAAATGGCCACTTCTCCGGAGATGCTTTGTTGCTTCTGTCCAGCTCCATTCAAACATTTTCTTGAGATGGTCACCAGTATGAAATTTGATGAAGAGCCAAATTACCCTAAACTTATTTCTGTTTTTGATGGTTTGATTGAAGAGCCTGCTTCAAGACCCATCAGAATTGATGGAGCTCTAAAGGTCTGATCTGCCATGCACACAACATATTACCATTTCCAAAGTTCCAACTATTTTATTCATTTGGAAAAATCCAATCGTTAGTTTATTCTGCTTCTTTTAGTTTTGGTTATGAATCTGTTGCGCATACTATAGGTTGGACAGAAGCAACAAAGCATCTCCGGAGAAGTGGCCATTTTCTTCTTACAAACAAGAAAACTCTTGTTATCTCCCTGCATTATTAAATCATTATTAGCAAAAACAGGTCTAAAACCAAACAGAACATGTTACACAGACACAGCTGAGCATGTCTAAGGCTACCTGATAGCCTTGCCAAGGCAATCTTCCTCTTATTAAAAAAATAAGGGTGTATGCCAGTGACTCCAGATCATCCCTCCTACTACCAGTACGACCTAAATGAGCATGGACACTAGCATATCTAATTGTTCCCCTGCAAAATGTAAAGAGGAGATAGTTAATGTTAGGTGCTGACACAATTTTATACAGAGAGAAGCTAGTACAGTAACATGCACCACAAGATCTAACTAACCTAAAGATATCTGGCCTTTGATCATATTCAACATGCTTATCAGATGCTGCTTCTTTCCACCTGGATGCTGCATATAATTTTAAAATTCACAAAACAGTGTAGAAAAGGTCAGTGGGGGCATAAAACATATCCTAAGAAGCCAACGCCAACTAGCGAAGGCCATGTATCTCAACAATGTGAGACATAGTATCTTACTATCGTCACATATAGATTAAGTTTATTTTGTACAAGGTACCTAAACCAAGATCAATCAGGAAAAGCTTCTTCTCATCAGGTGAACCAGGCTGACCAAGCAAAAAGTTCTCTGGTTTCACATCGCCATGTACAAAGCTGGCAATGATAGGAAACCATGTGACTGTTAGCATCAAAAGTATACTAAAATTCATGCATTTTACTTAATTATCGAATACTTTTCGGTTTACCCTTTTGAGTGAAGTTTCTCAAGAATTGATATGGCCTCAACAGCAATGCAAGCAGCCATATGAGGAGCCATCCTATTGGAGACATTGATATCAGTAGGGAGTAAGAAAGCATATGGATAAGGTAAACAGTTTGGCAAGATACTTACGCCTGTCCTACAGAATTCCAAACATCCCAGAGGCTGGAACCAAGCATATCCATTACCTGAAATTTGGAATGCAGGTTTAATAGAATATCCAGTTAAGTTTGAATACATTTTGCAGTTAATAACTAACTTTAAACTCACAAGAATGTAGTACTCTCCCTGGCGACCCTTGTAGTGGACTGATGGAATGCCATAACAACCATTGAGAGTGCTGGTCATACAAGATAATGGATCATTATCCACAGAGAATAACTGAAATAAAGGAGGAGGATTATGCAGGTTCGTACTGATAAACGTGCCACTCGCATGGGGGGGGCATAGTTGCATCCCTTACTGCTTCGGTGCTCAAATTTTAGTGCAACCTACAGGACATTCACCCAGATATTTGAATGGTGTACCAAATAGAACTTTAGCGTTCGATTGAAAGAGAGAGATGAAGGAACCTCATATGCATCAGGACCCATACGAGAAGATCCACCAGATACTCTTCTTCCAACATAAACCTGGCCAAAGCCACCTTTGCCTAACTTTCTACCAGTTAAATATTCTGGGGAATTACCTACTTGAACCTGCAACAATTGGATAACGTATAGGCGCTTATAATTCATAGCTGCAGAACTATACATATAGGCAAGTTACAATATGAATAAGCAAGAAATGTCAAACTAAGATTATAATAAAAAATAGAGACCTATTTAAACAATAAAGACTTTATCTTGCCAAGTGAATGTGTCTTTAGTGACCATTCCTAAAAATGTAAATGCAGTGCACTGAACATGCCAGCAAATTCTTCACAATGTTTGTCGCAAATGAGGTTCCTTCATCTCTCTCTTTCAATCGAACGCTAAAGTTCTATTTGGTACACCATTCAAATATCTGGGTGAATGTCCTGTAGGTTGCACTAAAATTTGAGCACCGAAGCAGTAAGGGATGCAACTATGCCCCCCCATGCGAGTGGCACGTTTATCAGTACGAACCTGCATAATCCTCCTCCTTTATTTCAGTTATTCTCTGTGGATAATGATCCATTATCTTGTATGACCAGCACTCTCAATGGTTGTTATGGCATTCCATCAGTCCACTACAAGGGTCGCCAGGGAGAGTACTACATTCTTGTGAGTTTAAAGTTAGTTATTAACTGCAAAATGTATTCAAACTTAACTGGATATTCTATTAAACCTGCATTCCAAATTTCAGGTAATGGATATGCTTGGTTCCAGCCTCTGGGATGTTTGGAATTCTGTAGGACAGGCGTAAGTATCTTGCCAAACTGTTTACCTTATCCATATGCTTTCTTACTCCCTACTGATATCAATGTCTCCAATAGGATGGCTCCTCATATGGCTGCTTGCATTGCTGTTGAGGCCATATCAATTCTTGAGAAACTTCACTCAAAAGGGTAAACCGAAAAGTATTCGATAATTAAGTAAAATGCATGAATTTTAGTATACTTTTGATGCTAACAGTCACATGGTTTCCTATCATTGCCAGCTTTGTACATGGCGATGTGAAACCAGAGAACTTTTTGCTTGGTCAGCCTGGTTCACCTGATGAGAAGAAGCTTTTCCTGATTGATCTTGGTTTAGGTACCTTGTACAAAATAAACTTAATCTATATGTGACGATAGTAAGATACTATGTCTCACATTGTTGAGATACATGGCCTTCGCTAGTTGGCGTTGGCTTCTTAGGATATGTTTTATGCCCCCACTGACCTTTTCTACACTGTTTTGTGAATTTTAAAATTATATGCAGCATCCAGGTGGAAAGAAGCAGCATCTGATAAGCATGTTGAATATGATCAAAGGCCAGATATCTTTAGGTTAGTTAGATCTTGTGGTGCATGTTACTGTACTAGCTTCTCTCTGTATAAAATTGTGTCAGCACCTAACATTAACTATCTCCTCTTTACATTTTGCAGGGGAACAATTAGATATGCTAGTGTCCATGCTCATTTAGGTCGTACTGGTAGTAGGAGGGATGATCTGGAGTCACTGGCATACACCCTTATTTTTTTAATAAGAGGAAGATTGCCTTGGCAAGGCTATCAGGTAGCCTTAGACATGCTCAGCTGTGTCTGTGTAACATGTTCTGTTTGGTTTTAGACCTGTTTTTGCTAATAATGATTTAATAATGCAGGGAGATAACAAGAGTTTTCTTGTTTGTAAGAAGAAAATGGCCACTTCTCCGGAGATGCTTTGTTGCTTCTGTCCAACCTATAGTATGCGCAACAGATTCATAACCAAAACTAAAAGAAGCAGAATAAACTAACGATTGGATTTTTCCAAATGAATAAAATAGTTGGAACTTTGGAAATGGTAATATGTTGTGTGCATGGCAGATCAGACCTTTAGAGCTCCATCAATTCTGATGGGTCTTGAAGCAGGCTCTTCAATCAAACCATCAAAAACAGAAATAAGTTTAGGGTAATTTGGCTCTTCATCAAATTTCATACTGGTGACCATCTCAAGAAAATGTTTGAATGGAGCTGGACAGAAGCAACAAAGCATCTCCGGAGAAGTGGCCATTTTCTTCTTACAAACAAGAAAACTCTTGTTATCTCCCTGCATTATTAAATCATTATTAGCAAAAACAGGTCTAAAACCAAACAGAACATGTTACACAGACACAGCTGAGCATGTCTAAGGCTACCTGATAGCCTTGCCAAGGCAATCTTCCTCTTATTAAAAAAATAAGGGTGTATGCCAGTGACTCCAGATCATCCCTCCTACTACCAGTACGACCTAAATGAGCATGGACACTAGCATATCTAATTGTTCCCCTGCAAAATGTAAAGAGGAGATAGTTAATGTTAGGTGCTGACACAATTTTATACAGAGAGAAGCTAGTACAGTAACATGCACCACAAGATCTAACTAACCTAAAGATATCTGGCCTTTGATCATATTCAACATGCTTATCAGATGCTGCTTCTTTCCACCTGGATGCTGCATATAATTTTAAAATTCACAAAAACAGTGTAGAAAAGGTCAGTGGGGGCATAAAACATATCCTAAGAAGCCAACGCCAACTAGCGAAGGCCATGTATCTCAACAATGTGAGACATAGTATCTTACTATCGTCACATATAGATTAAGTTTATTTTGTACAAGGTACCTAAACCAAGATCAATCAGGAAAAGCTTCTTCTCATCAGGTGAACCAGGCTGACCAAGCAAAAAGTTCTCTGGTTTCACATCGCCATGTACAAAGCTGGCAATGATAGGAAACCATGTGACTGTTAGCATCAAAAGTATACTAAAATTCATGCATTTTACTTAATTATCGAATACTTTTCGGTTTACCCTTTTGAGTGAAGTTTCTCAAGAATTGATATGGCCTCAACAGCAATGCAAGCAGCCATATGAGGAGCCATCCTATTGGAGACATTGATATCAGTAGGGAGTAAGAAAGCATATGGATAAGGTAAACAGTTTGGCAAGATACTTACGCCTGTCCTACAGAATTCCAAACATCCCAGAGGCTGGAACCAAGCATATCCATTACCTGAAATTTGGAATGCAGGTTTAATAGAATATCCAGTTAAGTTTGAATACATTTTGCAGTTAATAACTAACTTTAAACTCACAAGAATGTAGTACTCTCCCTGGCGACCCTTGTAGTGGACTGATGGAATGCCATAACAACCATTGAGAGTGCTGGTCATACAAGATAATGGATCATTATCCACAGAGAATAACTGAAATAAAGGAGGAGGATTATGCAGGTTCGTACTGATAAACGTGCCACTCGCATGGGGGGGCATAGTTGCATCCCTTACTGCTTCGGTGCTCAAATTTTAGTGCAACCTACAGGACATTCACCCAGATATTTGAATGGTGTACCAAATAGAACTTTAGCGTTCGATTGAAAGAGAGAGATGAAGGAACCTCATATGCATCAGGACCCATAC